>CM040829.1:37038022-37320522 GCA_022828995.1 Vimba vimba | reverse complement strand
GTGTTCAGCGTCTCGTATCGGCTCAGTTCGTGACGCGAGTGTGTTCAGCGTCTCGTATCGGCTCAGTTCGTGATGCGAGTGTGTTCAGCGTCTCCTATCGGCTCAGTTCGTGACGCGAGTGTGTTCAGCGTCTCGTATCGGCTCAGTTCGTGATGCGAGTGTGTTCAGCGTCTCCTATCGGCTCAGTTTGTGATGCGAGTGTGTTCAGCGTCTCCTATCGGCTCAGTTTGTGATGCGAGTGTGTTCAGCGTCTCCTATCGGCTCAGTTCGTGATGCGAGTGTGTTCAGCGTCTCCTATCGGCTCAGTTTGTGATGCGAGTGTGTTCAGCGTCTCCTATCGGCTCAGTTTGTGTTCAGCGTCTCCTATCGGCTCAGTTCGTGATGCGAGTGTGTTCAGCGTCTCGTATCGGCTCAGTTCGTGACGCGAGTGTGTTCAGCGTCTCCTATCGGCTCAGTTCGTGATGCGAGTGTGTTCAGCGTCTCCTATCGGCTCAGTTCGTGACGCGAGTGTGTTCAGCGTCTCCTATCGGCTCAGTTCGTGACGCGAGTGTGTTCAGCGTCTCCTATCGGCTCAGTTCGTGACGCGAGTGTGTTCAGCGTCTCGTATCGGCTCAGTTCGTGACGCGAGTGTGTTCAGCGTCTCCTATCGGCTCAGTTCGTGACGCGAGTGTGTTCAGCGTCTCCTATCGGCTCAGTTCGTGAAGCGAGTGTGTTCAGCGTCTCCTATCGGCTCAGTTCGTGAAGCGAGTGTGTTCAGCGTCTCGTATCGGCTCAGTTCGTGAAGCGAGTGTGTTCAGCGTCTCCTATCGGCTCAGTTCGTGACGCGAGTGTGTTCAGCGTCTCCTATCGGCTCAGTTCATGAAGCGAGTGTGTTCAGCATCTCGTATCGGCTCAGTTCGTGACGCGAGTGTGTTCAGCGTCTCCTATCGGCTCAGTTCGTGACGCGAGTGTGTTCAGCGTCTCCTATCGGCTCAGTTCGTGACGCGAGTGTGTTCAGCGTCTCGTATCGGCTCAGTTCGTGACGCGAGTGTGTTCAGCGTCTCCTATCGGCTCAGTTCGTGACGCGAGTGTGTTCAGCGTCTCCTATCGGCTCAGTTCGTGACGCGAGTGTGTTCAGCGTCTCCTATCGGCTCAGTTCGTGACGCGAGTGTGTTCAGCGTCTCCTATCGGCTCAGTTCGTGACGCGAGTGTGTTCAGCGTCTCCTATCGGCTCAGTTCGTGACGCGAGTGTGTTCAGCGTTTCCTATCGGCTCAGTTCGTGACGCGAGTGTGTTCAGCGTCTCCTATCGGCTCAGTTCGTGACGCGAGTGTGTTCAGCGTCTCCTATCGGCTCAGTTCGTGACGCGAGTGTGTTCAGCGTCTCGTATCGGCTCAGTTCGTGACGCGAGTGTGTTCAGCGTCTCCTATCGGCTCAGTTCGTGACGCGAGTGTGTTCAGCGTCTCCTATCGGCTCAGTTCGTGACGCGAGTGTGTTCAGCGTCTCCTATCGGCTCAGTTCGTGACGCGAGTGTGTTCAGCGTCTCCTATCGGCTCAGTTCGTGACGCGAGTGTGTTCAGCGTCTCCTATCGGCTCAGTTCGTGACGCGAGTGTGTTCAGCGTCTCCTATCGGCTCAGTTCGTGACGCGAGTGTGTTCAGCGTCTCCTATCGGCTCAGTTTGTGACGCGAGTGTGTTCAGCGTCTCCTATCGGCTCAGTTCGTGACGCGAGTGTGTTCAGCGTCTCGTATCGGCTCAGTTCGTGACGCGAGTGTGTTCAGCGTCTCGTATCGGCTCAGTTCGTGAAGCGAGTGTGTTCAGCGTCTCCTATCGGCTCAGTTCGTGACGCGAGTGTGTTCAGCGTCTCGTATCGGCTCAGTTCGTGACGCGAGTGTGTTCAGCGTCTCCTATCGGCTCAGTTCGTGAAGCGAGTGTGTTCAGCGTCTCCTATCGGCTTAGTTCGTGAAGCGAGTGTGTTCAGCGTCTCCTATCGGCTCAGTTTGTGACGCGAGTGTGTTCAGCGTCTCCTATCGGCTCAGTTTGTGACGCGAGTGTGTTCAGCGTCTCCTATCGGCTCAGTTCGTGACGCGAGTGTGTTCAGCGTCTCCTATCGGCTCAGGTCACACTGAATCCAGTCGTCTCCATCTCTAGCTTTTTACTAGTATTTAATACAGAGAAGAACTCTTTCAGGGTGTTCACACTCGTAGTTCGCTTCTCTTGGTTCTTTTAGCCCTGACCAAAAAAGAAAATATATCGAATATACAATATATAGAAATTATTGAAATATCGCAAATGTATATATACATTATATATATATATATATATATATATATATATATATATATATACATATAATGTATATATATATATATATCGTGAACAAAAGACAAAGAGAAAACCACCCACTGCTCTTGGCTGAATAACTTTTGTAGCTTTTAAGAATCAGTGTATATTTAATTCATACAGTGAAAACTAAGCAGTGTTTAATTTTTACATTTGATTATTCAGTTTCTGTTGTTAAATAAACCTGATGTAGGATAACCTGAACCACTGAACCCTGTGGTTTACACTGATGTTAAAATAACACTTCTTTTATTAAATATTAACTTCTTATGCTACAGTAAAACACTGATGTTCACTGCCAGAAGCTGTAGGGATGTTTTCTTGTCACAAAAAGAATGTGAAATTTTATATATATTTTAAAGATAATTTAAGTTTATTTCACATTTTAAGCATTATCATATCCAATATCGCATTGTTTAATGAGTTATCGCATATCGCATTTTTCTCCAATATCGTGCAGCCGTATATTATACATTGTTTTTGGTTCCTTAGGTGTCTTTAATCCGTGTTGTAGTTAATTTGCTACTAAAACACACACGATACATATCGTCTGCGATAATATTGTAATTGTTTTTTTAACGATGTGCGATCTGACATTATCGAGTATGTCCCTCACACACACCCAGAGAGTGCACACATACACTACGTGTAGTCCAGTAGATTAGACTAGTGCACTTGTGCATTTAGAGCGCTTCCACTGTGTGATTTACTCTATTAAAATGCTAAAATGTCCCCACAATTCATGATAAGGGGCAAAAATGCACGTCTATGTCTTTTATATTTAGATAATTTAATATAGTAAATCAGATTCAAAGAACACAGGATAAGATGTTACTATCCTTTGTGCAAGCATTTCCAAGAGTTCATGAACAGAGAGCCTGATGAAATTTGGGGAGCGCATCGTCAGTAGTGTACCTTTGGTTCCTAGGGTGTTTCGGCCTTTCACACTATACACCCTCCCCACAGGCGGCCAGCGACAGGGTGATCAATCCTACGCTTGCGTCCCATACCCAATTAGTCATAGGAGTTGCCTTGTTGTTGATAGCCAACATCCCATGGGACTATGCATGGCAGGGGCGTCCTCCTCCCTGAGTCAAGCATTGTTGACCGCATACCACCTGACCCTCTCACTTCGGGGCCCAGCTGGGGTCTTTCCTTTTCATCCAGAGCCACTGACTGCTGCCTTCTGCCGCCTCCGATAGAGCTCTGATTGCCGAACGCTGGCTCTGGCCCTTAATTCCCAGGTCTCTAAGCAGTCTGGTTGTAGATGTTGCCACAAAACCTCTGCAGCCCACCTCCACTGGTCGGACTTCTGTGTTCCAGCCATGATGCCGTGCTTCGGCAGCTAGATCGGCATAGCGCAGATGTTTTCGCTCATAAGCCTCATCTACTGAGTCCTCCCAGGGTACTGTGAGCTCAATAATGAAGACCTTCTTTAGCGAATGGGACCAGAGCACCATGTCAGGTCTTAGGGTGGTGGTTGCGATTTCCGGAGGAAACACAAGTTGCCGACCAATGTCAGCTAGCATTTTCCAGTCGCGAGCCAAGCGCAGCTGGTCTCGCTCTGATGGTGTAGAGCTGCTCTTCTGTGGTTTTGCCCCTTCGCGGACAAAAGTCGTCCGTAAGGGGTGTGATGCTGCTGGGGGTGGTAGGGAGTTGGTGGCAGCCCGCTTGTCCTCCAGGGCGGACGCAAGGTTTTTTAGGACTTGGTTGTGACGCCAAGTGTAGCGTCCTTGGGTGAGGCTTGTTTTACACCCTGTGAGAATGTGCCTGAGGTTGGCTGGCATGGAACAGAGGTCACATTCCGGATCTTCGCCATACCATTGGTGAAGATTAGCTGGTGTTGGAAGGACGTCATATGTTGCTCTGATGGAAAAGCTCAACCGCCTCGCTTCCATGGCCCACAGATCCTTCCAGCTGATCTTCCTCTTCTCCACACTGTCCCATCGAGTCCACTGTCCCTGTTTGGCAAGAGAGACTGCCTTGGCCCACCTTGCAGCCTCCTCCTGATGGCGTACTTCCTGCACTACCATTTTCCGCCGCTCTGGTGCAGTGGCCTTACTCCAAACAGCACGACTAGTTAGCCCAAGGCCTCCTCTCCCTTGCTGAACATGACCCACAATGTCAGCATGTCTGAGGGCTGCTGTTGCCTCCTGGACTGCTTTTCCTGGCCTCCATTTGCGCCCAGTTGCCAAAGTCGGTGCGTTGTTGCTCACCACTGGGTCTCGAGATTCATTCAGTGTCATCTGGAGCCTGGTTTTTGCACACTTGAATTCCTCTGTTAGACTGGTGAGGGGCAGCTTGAGGACACCATCTCCATAGAGGCCTATGGTGGTAAGGCATCGTGGAACTCCGAGCCACTTCTTTAAGTAGGCTGTGACTCCTCTTTCTATCTTCTCCACTATTGAGATTGGAACCTCATACACTACTAGGGGCCACAACACCCGGGGTAGGAGACCAAACTGCAGACACCAGGCCTTTAACTTTCCAGGCAGCTGGGTGTTGTCGATGGACTGTAGGCTACTACTGATGTCTTTGCGCAGCTGTTGCACCTGGTCTTTGTCCTTCAGGCTTGCATCATACCACCTTCCAAGGCTTTTTACTGGCTGCTCAGACACTGTTGGGATTTGGTCATCTCCGATGAAGAATTTCAGGTCAGAAAGTACTCCCTTCACAATCGAGATGCTGCGTGACTTGGATGGTTTAATCTTCATACGGGCCCAGCTGATGTTCTCCTCGAGTTTTCTGAGCAGTCTCCTGGTGCATGGAACAGTGGTGGTCAATGTTGTAATGTCGTCCATGTAGGCTCTGAGTGGAGGGAGGCGGAAACCAGAATCGACTCGCTGTCCACCAGCAACCCATTTTGAGGATCTGATGATAACCTCCATTGCCATTATAAATGCCAACGGAGAAATGGTACATCCCGCCATTATACCTACATTCAGGCACTGCCATGAGGTGGTGAACTTTGAGGTGGTGAAGCAGAACTGCAGATCCTGGAAATACGACTTCACCAGGGTTGTGATGGTGTCCGGTATGTGAAAAAATCTGAAGGCAGACCACAGGAGTTCATGGGGCACAGAGCCAAATGCATTGGCGAGGTCGAGGAAGACTACATGGAGGTCCCTTTTCTCCACTTTGGCCATTTGGATCTGGTGCCAGATCATGCTGGAATGTTCCAAGCAGCCAATCAATATCACATGAAGAGTGCAGTTTTTCTCCAGATATCAGCATTAAAACAAATGTGATATTGAGTTATTGAAGTTCAATAAACAAGAAGTTAATATTAAGTGACTTACATTTTAGACACAATATTGCCTGTTTTCGCCAACCGAAATAGTTCCTGAATAAATCAGCCGTTTGAATGAATCGGTTGAATCTTAACGACTCACTCATTAATGGTGACTTGCTGCCACCTACTGACGGTTTAATTTCACACAGTATCTTTTCACGATTTAAATCATTTTAAATATCAATATTCAACATTTCATGTTTAAAAATCAGAACATTATTTCTGCATGTGTAAGTATGTGTTAAATACACTCTTGTTCCTCTGAGCTGCACTTCAGATCTGCAAAGATCAATTATGTTGATCCTGAATGATTTCACTTGATTGGTTACAGACCTATCGTGTCTTATTATTAGAATTTAATTTATTCATAAAATGTAAGAATTTGACACAAAATATGATGCAAACATATAATTAGGTTAGAAAAAAACCTTAAAAGGTAAAAATTCCCATAATATATCATCCAATTATCGTTCTCAATAAAACCCCAGAAAATATGGATATATCATTTTTTGCCAATATAGCACACCCCTAACACACACACACACACACACACACACACACACCAAATACTGGCAAAATATGAGATTCATTCAAACTGAATTAAGAAAACGTTCCTTACAAATTAAATTGAAGGAGTCATGAAATGGAGAATCAAAATGTCCTTGATATTTACACTTATGAACCATATAAACATACTGCAAGTTTCAGAACTCAAACTAACTCAGTTTAAAATATGAAAGCCTGGATATGGAATCCGAGAACGGTGATGCCCTTATTTAACGTGCATCGTTTGTTCTTCACTATAGGCTGTTTAGTGAATTATTCTCAAAATGCTGACAGTTTTTCTAAATATCTTTTATTGAAGATTTCAATTTTTCTCAAAATGTTTTTTTTTTCTCAAACTCTGAGCCAGAAACCTCCACTTCAGCAGCACTTACACACACCAAACTTTCCAGCTGTATTCCTATCTGTATTCTTAAGGTTTTTACAGAAGGGGTTTGTTCATATATCATTCAGATTCTGATTTATACAACATTTTATACCTAAAAACGGGGCAAAATTTGATTTTTTATGGCTGTTGACAGTTTTTTTCTGATTAATGATAAAAAGAGATATCCAAAATCCCCTCAGTAAAAACCCTTGACTCTAATATGTTAACAAAATGAAACAAGAATTTTGAATCTGGCTTTATCCAATGTTCAGATTTCTCTTCTGGAAATATATGCAAAATAGCGCATATTTACTGAGATACTACCTAATTTGCATATTTACATAAACATAAATATTCTAAAAACTTGTAATAGAAAAGATATTTGTCTTAATGTCAGTAATCAACTGGGGAAGTTTCATGCTGATATCTGTTAGTTTTGTTTTTTTTCCTATTCACCTGGGGTGCCCTTCAGACACCAAGCGTATCGCTGTGTGAGAGTTGCTAATAAAGTCAGTACATACCCAGTTGTTTCGATTCCTCCTGCTGGGATCTGACTCACACACAGAGTTACCACAACACTTGCCATCTCGAGTATCAAAACACATGACATGCTGTAAATACGGCACGATGACATCAGCCAATCACAGCACTGGCCTTTTATTTCCACTTTTGCAAAGGTAACACCCCTCAAATTGAGTGTTTTCTTAAGGAGAGTGAAAATAAGGATGAAAAACGATAATTTTTTACAAATATTGGACCTGAAACTGCATTGCATGACCCCTTTAAATCATAAATATGCATCAATGCTCCAGTGCTGTCATGTTGGAGTGACTTGTTTAGCTCATTCGAGCATTTACAGGTGTTTTTTAAGCGTTACAGCTCGTGTTCAATTAATAGCTCCTATTCCAGCCAAACCCAAGTGCAGTAAAGTTGTTATAAAAGTGTAGATTTGTTGCTGTGACAGTTAAGGCCATTGCACACTGGGTCAGAAATTTTCGCATGCGTTTTTTCGTGTTCGTCAGCCTTAAAATTCGTCACGCACAGAAACCTTGCACACTGAGTCCGATGCGTATTTATTAAACCTTTGCGGAAAAAAACGCAAAAAATACTAAATTGATTCGTCAAGCAGTGAGGATGATTTTGTTGCCCTCCTTCTAAAAAGAGAAAAAGAAAGAGGAAATATTGGGTCCATCCAATCCTGAGATTGCGCCGAGAGGAAGGAGTTTCACCCCCTTATCAAGGATTTGCGAAATTATCCCGAGCGATTTAAAATTTACCTCAGAATGTCAGTGGAACAGTTTGAAGCTTTGCAAGCGATACTGGAGCCACATATTAAAAAGAAGACCACCAATTTCTGTGAACCAATCGATCCTGAACAGAGACTGGCACACGCACACACACACACACACACACAAACAAACACACGGCCGGCGGAAGCGCTGGGCAGACAGAACAGCTGTAGCTATACAGGTTATATTTTATACCCAAATAATACATGGGTTTTGTCGTTCGCTTGTATGGTGGCTCTGAATAGTGAAAACACCATTCAAAATGCTTGCTACGGATGCGAAAAACGCAGAAAATCGAACCTGATCCGAATTTTTTTTTGACGGACGAAAGTTTCGGAGGCAGTGTGCAAGCGTGATTGACATAACGTGAGGTCGTATTTATTTTTTAACGTGCGAAAATTTCGGATGCGAATTTCGGACTCAGTGTGCAATGGCCTTTAGCATGCTCATAGAAAGTAACATGCTAACGCTGACAAGAGAAACGTAACTTTATAGACTGAACGAGCTTCCAGCTGTAGATGATTAGTTGGCCGTTTCTACTAAATATAGCACTAGATAACATGATTTCTTTTGTTGTTGTGAACAATTAGGAAGTCTCATGCTGGAATGAGAAAAGAGAAATGAGAGGCATGTTGAGGAAGTGAAACTCCTGCTGTTTTAAACTCTCACACACACACACACACACACACACACACACACACACACACACACACACATCACTTGTATGACATCATCACATGCATGATTTCATTTGTCCACAAGTCAAGTCCCCTTCATTTATACAGCGCTTTAACAATATAGATGTTTCACAGCAGCTTTACAGTGATAACAGGAGATTACAGTAACAGAGAGTGTTTAAGCTTTACAGCAGCTCTAGAATACAGTTATTGTCCAGATAAAGTTAGTTTTGATTGATTCACTTCCGTTGTAAAGATGATTAGTTATTACCTTAGGGGCCGCTAACACGACACCGCCCTAACGCTAAACCCCTAATCCGGCTGCTCACCCGCACAACACCAGCGTTCGGTGCTCGAGAAACGCAAACCTTTTCTGGGAAAAAAAACGTTATTATCTCTGCGCAAACTTCAAAAACGTGAATCTGTGAGAGCGCTGACGGCGTGCACATGCGTATTATGTGTTTAGTCTATAGATATGCACATTTGAATATATATGTGCGCAGGTGTGTAGTCTTTCTCTACACACACACACACACACACACACACACACACGGCGCAGTACATACCAGCATCGGGCCAGATACATGTGCTCCTTCACCAGCACTGATCCCGAGAGCAGGACGAACCAGCACACGGAGATGCTGTCAGCGCTGGAACACAAACAGGATATGACATCAGCATCGTGACATCATCGCAATACATCCCATTCATATGAAGGACCCCCGACACGACGACTTCTTTTAGTATCACTGATATACAGTGTTGTGTGTAACTCATTACAAGTAACTGGAGTTATGTAATCAGATTACTTTCTCAAGTAACTAGTGAAGTAACGCGTTACTTTTAAAAATTTACAATAAAATATCGGAGTTACTTTTTCACATTTATTGACTGACAGCTCTCCTGTCCTCATGTTGAGACAAATCGAAGTGCAGAGGCGTTGTGAGTGTGTGCGTGTGTGTGTGTGTGTGTGTGAGAGAGTGAGAGAGCTTGTGTGTGTGTGTGTGTGTGTGTGTGTGTGTGTGTGTGTGTGTGTGTGTGTGTGTGTGTGTGTGTGTGTGTGTGTGTGTGTGTGTGTTGTGTGTAAACATGATGGTTATTGTAGTTCTAGACTAAATGTGAGCATTGACTAATCTCACTTGCACACAGAAAGATTCAATATTCCTCAAAATGAATAAAATCAGTGAAATGCAGAGTCAGAATACTATACGCAAACCTCCAATAACTGAATATGTTAAAGAAAACATAAATTTTTATGCATTTAATCTCACTTTATTGACCAATGTACTTGCTTCTGACATTTGATGATTCAGTTAAACCATAAGCAAAAATTACTATAGATTTTTATTTTATTTTTATTTGTGAAGTAAGTGTTAAACGTTCTTCTCCTGCATCTATTCTTCTGTGACCCAGAACGGCTGACAGGTTTGTCTGAGCGTCGCCCTCTACTGGACACGTGTGAATCTGCATTTCCTTCAGATTATTATTTCACTTTTGGTGTGAGAGGGTCTTTATATTTGCCCAAATATATAACTTTTTTGTTATAAAAATTTTAAAAAAGCCCAGCCCAGGTGGAAAAAAAGTAACGCAAAAGTAACATAACGCATTACTTTTCTAAAAAAGTAACTAAAGCCCCTTTCACACAGATATTCTGGAAAATACACGGATAAAGTGACCCGGGTTCGTTTGATTTTGGTTCATTCACACTGCCAGTGATTTCACACTGCCACACTACACACTGCCGAAAAGACACGTGGCATCGATGTGACTTATGTCTCAGCAGTGTCTTAAGTTTGCTTATGAGCTGCGATCTCTCTCTCTCTCTCTCTCTCTCTCTCTCTCTCTCTCGCCACGCTTGTGCATATTTTTTCTCTGATTCGATCATAAACTTGCGCATTACGTACAGTTTCACAGCTGGCGAACGATCGCAGCTTCAGCGTCATCACTACTACACGGCATTGATGACGGCTTTTGTTCACACAGCGCGCGTTCTGGGACTGAACACAGCAATGTTATACTAGGTCCCCAACCCGGCATCGATGCTGGCATCAATCCCGGGTCGTGTTTGCATTCACACAGAAGGCGTTCTGGCAATTTCCCGGGATCAACGCGCTGTGTGAAAGGGGCTTATGTAACACAATCAGTTTGTGTGGAGAGCTCGTACTGCGTGACACACATGCATCACTTGTTAATGTCTACATTTAAACAAATGAATTCAAGTGGAAAATAACTATTCTCAGATTATGTGATCCATATGAAGCGTGCATATACGCGGAGAGGACGACTCGGCATCGTTCACTCACTCTCTGCAGCCGAAAACACACAAAACATCATCAATAACTATAATGTTTAGACAGTCTCCTTCAGACACATTCATAATCATCACGTTTGCTGGAGCGCAGTGTGTGCGTTTGAGCTCTGATGAGGCTACGCGTGTTATATCGGCAATTAGGCTCATATGATTTATGGCTTATTAATATAAACACACGATTAGACGCTTAATTGAACGACTAGACGACTAGAAAAATCTTTAGTCGAGGGCAGTATCACTTTATTACTATACTATATTACTATATTAAATACTCACTGATGTTTATGGACGCGGCAATAATAATCCTTTCAAATATATATATAACTATAACTATAAAGTTTACTGTATTCTTCTCCCACTTCTCTGGCCACTTACATTTATGTATTTCGGGAGAAATGGATGAATTTACATGTTATAGATTAACTAACACGATCGTTATAAAGGTGTTTAAACGACAAAACACATTCACTTACATGTATTTGACAATCATATCTATGTATATAACTATAATCTAGTTCATGATATAGTTAGGAAATAAGAAAAAGGAAATAAAAGCGATACATCTGTCATAACTTGTCATAACATGCAGAGATGTACTTACTAGAAGAGAACGTGGTTTGCATCATAGCGCTCGTATCTGGCCGTCATGCACATGGACCTGTGACACACACACACACACACACACACACAGTGAAAAAGTGTTTTTTCTTAAGAAATTTATACTTTTATTCAGCAAGGACACTTTTTTTAATCCCAAGTAAAAAAAAAAAACATTAAAAAAAAACATATAAAAATCTATTTAAAATACATGTATTTCATACTAAGTATACTTCAAATCCATTAACTTATTTATTGACATATGACTTAAGACTTACTGATTATAATTATAATTAAACTTTATTTGGAGTATTTCTTTAGTGCACAATGCACATGTCTTAATATTAAGCCTAAAATGTGTTTTAATATCACTATAAGTAAGGATAGTATGATTTCTGTATAATATCAGTCATTAAATGTAAGATATTTTAAGTGTACCTAAAGTATACTTGCAATAGTTCCACTTTAACACAATCAAGTACACTTAAATACATCTTTACATCTTTAGTTGGACCTCAGCACTAATTCTGCATAATTAAAGTACAAAATTAGTTTAGTACAATTTAGCAGACTTGAAGTATACCAGTTTAGTACACCAAAAGTACAATTGAGGGAATTTATATTAAGTACATAAATATGTATTTTTAGAATACTTAGCACTAAATAAGTGTATTTAAAATACATTTTAGTATTTATATTTTTCACTAGGGATGACATGTACAATCTTACAAAAGCTTTCCATTTCAAATAAATGCTTTCTCTTCATCAAAGAATCCTGAGGAAAATGTTTGACGTTTCCACACAAATATAAACCAGCACATCTGTTTCCAACACTGATAATAATCATAAATGTTTCTTGATCATCAGATCATCACATTAGAGTGATTTCTGAAGGATCATGTGACACTGAAGACTGGAGTAATGATGCTGAACATTCAGCTTTGATCACAGGAATAAACTACACTTTACTGTATATTCACGTAGAAAACAGCTGATTTACACTGGAATAATATTTCACTGTTTTACTGTAATTTGGATCAAATAAATGCAGCTCTGGTGAGCAAAAGAGACAAAAACAACGAGTGTTGACAGGTATTGTGTGTGTTCTGCGAGTCTCACCTGAGCTGGTGTTCTCTGAGGTGAGACAGCACGTCCATGTGGTACAGGTGAGCGTAGATGGTGTTCAGGTCCTACACACACACACACACACACACACATCTGATCAGCATCACTCTGTTCACACTGTGATTGGCCGATAGCGACTGGCGTTTCAATGTTTAAAGTGCACCTGCACCAAAATGATGGTGCATTTTACTCAAAGCATTAATAGTTCTGTTGTGAAGATCATTCTTACACACTGGAAACCAGCAGATCACAGTAAATCTGCTCCAGTGGGAATTCATCAGTCTCAGCTTATAGTTTCCCATCTTGGTGTTTTGTTGTAAATTATGCAAACCACTAATTATTAAGCAACAGGTTGAAGATGTGGTGCAGTTATTGAAGGTGAAACTGTTAATTGTGTATATAAACATCTCATTTCTATCTACATATATTAAAATGTCCTTTAATTGGTGTTTACATCCTCTTCAATTTCCCATCTCCATCTGTAACTGCACAACGAGTTAACTCTGGAAAACAGACACCCAGTGGAGAAAAGAGTCGTATAGATTATAATCAAAGACTTTATTTTAGATCAAGAATATTCTTCATAATGATCATAATTCTACAGGCAGATGTTCTGCAGATACTAATAAAATAAAATACATCTTTTCAAATACAAACTAAATGCTTTTGACCAAATAAAATAAATCACATCAGGTTGTATTTGATTTATTAATCTCTTCTTCATTTTAAAATTCTTATCAGCTCTCAGGTTTCAACGGTGTACAGTGAAATATCATATTTGATTCCTTCTTGATTGCCTTCTTAAACGCTAAAGTTTCGATGTGACTCAAACTGGAGACAAAACTGGAAAATCACAGAAAGAAACGTGTGTAATATTCCTGTTATATATCATGTGATGTTCGGCATAAAACCTTTAGAATCTAAATCAAATCAAATCATGAAATGTGTGTCGATGTCCAGCTCTACAAAGCACTGATTTAAGAGAGCAGACTAGATATGTTCTGCGAGATCTAGGGTTGGGAATTCTGGAATCGGATACTTGTTATGAAATCAAAAATTCGATTCCTCTTATTGATTCCTTTGTGAGTATTTCAATATGACTTTAAACTTTAGACTGTTTTCTGTGCTGCACACTAGGGGTGTAACGGTACGTCTATTCGTACCGGACCGTTTCGGTACAGGGCTTTCGGTTCGGTGCACGTGTGTACCGAATGACTGAATGCAATATTTTGTGTGCGGAACATGGGTACATTTTCGTGTTTCCACACGAACATATTAAGTGGCGGAAGTCTCCGCGTTCAGCGCAAATCCCGCCCTGCAGCTGATTCTAAAGTTTTACCAGAGCCCGTCTGGTTTTAGTTTTACCCGTCGTCACTGTAACCTAAACCAATGAAATCGACTGCAGGGCGAAAAAAAGCTTTTCCGCTCCGTGTGCGCCGCCGCACTCTCCGTTCCGTGTGTGTGTGTGTGTGTGTGTGTGTGCGTGCGTGTCTGCGCGCTGCGCTCTCTGCTCAATGTTCGACTCCGTGTTTGCGCTGCGCGTTCTGCTCTGTCGTTAACGGCCCAAACACTCCAATCATGTACCGATCACGCACTGGAAGAGCAAAGTCCCCTCAAATAAGGTGACATTTCTCAGTAGTAGACTTCTGTTTGCTGAGCTGGTGTAGTCACGCTAGCAACAATGGTAAAATGATCTGCTCTGATCACATGCTCTGGTAATAATAGCTTTGTAGGAATATATTTTATTTTGATAATTAGTAAAAAAAAAAGAAAAAAAAAATCTTAAATTGATTGTTGATTGATTATTGAAAAAGAATAATACATTGATATTTATGTTTAATATTATTTTAATATAGGGCTATTTTCTGTTCCTTTCTTTCCCCAGTGTTTCATTTAATTAGGTGATTCTAAGTTTAATTATTGATGATTACAAGCTTGGAGGAATTGCAATTAATTACAGCAAATTGTGCAATTAAAGTTCATTTTTTTCCCAGTCTTAATTTTTAAATATGAGCAGGCCTACAAGCTGGGATTGGTAATGCTGCACTGTAATCATAGTTATTTATTTATATTTTTCATTCAATTTATTATGTGATTATGGTTATTATGATTATTATGGTTTGAGACTGAGAGTATTTTATTTAGTGGAGAACTTTGCAGCAGTATTTTATTTCTTATTCTTTTTTTTTATTTTATATATATGTTATTAAAAAGTGTTTAAAAAAGTGTAAACAAATTGTTACAAAAAGTTTATAGTAATAAACAACCTGCAGTTTAATGTTTGCATTTCTTTCCCTTACTGTACCGAAAATAAACCGAACCGTGACTTTAAAACCGAGGTACGTACCGAACCGTGATTTTTGCGTACCGTTACACCCCTACTGCACACACATCCAAAGTGATTTTAACATGATTTTAAAACATTCAAGCACGCATGGCGTGTGTTACAGTAATGTGCAGCTCTTAAAGTGACAGCAGCCTTAAAAATCTTAAAACACTGTTTATTTCAATCGTATCTTTCTTCAGTTGTTTCTATTTGTTGCGATTGCTAATATTTTATTTGTTCTTGTTTAATTACTGAGTGTTTACTTGTCTTTAATAATGATTGAAGTTTATATTAGTTCGGCTAGTTGTTTCTCTATAATATTTTTAAACCTCAGGCAAACGCTTCTTGTGTGAGTGTTCTTTAGCCTGTTGATTCTGTTCATGATATTCAGCTACAATTACATGTTTTGCAATAAGACTAAATGTGAATGATATCTAAGTTTTAGTTGTTTTTTATCTTAATTTAGGAATCAATAAGAAGAAGAAGAATCGAAATCAGAATCGTCAAAATTCAGACGATACCCGACCCTGAAGCTGAACTCACTATATCAACACCACAGCTAACTAGCCTAGCTCATGTGTCACAGCTTTGTGGATTTGAGTTTAAAAGTGCAGCATGGGGTTTTGACTTTATTTTGACAACACTTCATCAACTCATGACTGAACAGAGCCAATGTTCTCCTCTACAAAACATCCATTCAGAGACGGGCAAACAAACATCTCAGCAGAAAACAACACGCTGTAAATTCATTCATTCACTCTTTAAAACGCTTATACTGATACTTCAGCTTTAACCATTATAATCAACCCAGCAGATCTAAATATAATGCTGTAATCGACATTTCACTTTAATCGTGTCGTAACAGATTTATTTAGTTTCACTGTGTGCATATCTTCAGTTTGGGGCATTTAAGACCCACTTAATCTCAGAAACACTGTTTGTGTGTGTGTGTGTGTGTGTGTGTGTGTGTGTGTGTGTGTCTTTTACACTGTCTGTCCCTGTTGTTAAATGCCTGTATAATCAATGGGATGTTTAATTAGATTATCTTCTTTTATTGAATGACAATAAAGCTCAACTTGAATTTAATAGAGAGAGAGATGGAGAAAACATTTGTAAAATGTATAAACATGCGTCATTTGCGACTGAAATAACTGATTAAAAGAATATACTGAATTGAATTAATTTGGTGATTAAACAATCTTCTCTCATTAAAGGGGACCTATTATGCAAAATTCACTTTTATACGGTGTTTGAACACAGATGTGTGTCCACAGTGTGTGTGAACAACCAGATTATAATGGTAAAAATACAATCACTGCTTTTTTTATAATCCCCATAAATAATAAACCCCCAGTTTTCCCCCAGAAGCCCCGCCATGACTGCAGACGATCTGTCCTGCAAACCTGAACAAAAGTGTTTTACAGCGCAGATTATTTTACGCCGGACTGCTTCACAAACGAGGGTCAGTTCAACGCTAGATTTGCAAAAAAGTTGTTTCTGAAAGATTTTTAGATTAGCATGTACATGCTAGTCAATAAATGTATCCACTAGCCATTCAGAAACGTCCAGTTGCTTTCTAAAAGTTATAACTTCTCTACATCATTAGCCGCGTTTCCATTACCTTTCAAATTGAAATTGCGAATTGAAAATGCGGCCAATGGAAACACGACAATTACGCAAAAACTCCCATATATCGGGAAAAAACTTTTTGCGCTCGCATGAGGGGGTTTTCAGGGAATTTGAAAAAGGAATATTTAGCAAAACTGCAATGGAAACAGTTTTTGCACATTTACAGTCACCTGACGTAGATGATGAGGTGTGTTTGGACAGAAGACGAGACTGAGTTCTTCATTAAACTCATAAAAGACGAAATAATTACAGGAATACTGGACTCTAAACCACTAAGAAACGCCACAATCAAGATCTTGAAGCAGATTTGAGGGAGAAACACCCAGAAACTCCTCATATGAGCCGCTCTCAGTATAACGGCCTTTCCTTGCCTTGGAAAACACGTCTATGTCTCCTTCCATTAATAATAATGTCTAGAGCGGTGGCTGAGATATATGTAAACATACAAACATCCGTTGCCATAATTATTGTAATGACTTATCACGAGAGGGAAAGATTACATTTCAGTCAAATAACATCGGTTAATGGAAACGCCGTCATTTCGCAATAGTTTTTTATCGGCATTTAGAAAATATCGCAAAATATTTGCGTAAATCTGTAATGGAAACGCAGCTAATGTCTGACTCCGGTTCTGAACATGTTAAGGCTGAACAACACGTGTGAGATTCTCCAATTTTGTTGTTGCTGGAGTATCTGAAACACGAACTGTAAAGGCTCCGCCCTTTTCTGTAAAGGGGGCGGGGAGCAGCAGCTCATTAGCATTTAAAGGGACACACAAAAAAAGGCGTGTTTTTGCTCACACCCAAAAAGGGGCAAATTTGACAAGCTCTAATAAATGATCTGGGGGGAATATTGAGCTGAAATTTCACACACACATTCTGGGGACACCATAGAGTTATATTACATCTTCTGAAAAGGGGCATAATATGTCACCTTTAAATTATGTATATGTGTCTGCGTGCACAATCATAATAATCATAATAGGAATATGTACAGTAAAAACAGAGATTGAATAGTCATGCGTCATAATATTGGAAAGGTTTCAACTAATTCATTCACAAGGTAAATGAGTATGTGTGTGTGAAAACCATCAGACGGGCTGTTCAACCAGATTAGCATCTCATGTTTTATTTTAACATCTTTCAGCTAGGCTTGATGCAATGGTCTGTGTTACTGGTTTTACTCAGTGTTCAGGCGCAACACCGGCTACATCACTTGCCCACCGCGGCACCGCCACCATCATTTAGATTTTTTATAGCAATAAATATAATTTAATTCAGTTAGAGAACAGACACTACATTAAAAAACTGAACATATCTATTCAATTCAGCGTGAGCCGGAGTCGAATCTCATTCATCACAGGAGCGAGGAGTTGACTGACAAGACGATGACGGAAGATTCGGCTTCAGAGCTAAATGTAAAAGCACCTTTTTGGAAATATTTTGGAATTAAACTCAATGCTAATAGGGAACCTGCAAAGGATTAGTTGTTTTTCAAGTTGTGTTTTTCACTAAGAATAATAATAAACCCACCAGTCAAGCAACTGTCGCCCCCAAATTGGCACTAATTCGGGGCATTAATCATCGATTAACCGGTGGGGAAGTTTCCTCACCGTCACATCCCTACTTTCAAGTGTGTTACGTTGTTTTATGGCTCATTTTAATCATGATCATCTGTGGTAAATTTCAAATTATAATTCGGTTTATGTGTCAAGTAGAATAAAGAGATAAAATAAGCCATATCTTTACTTACAGAAATGATAGCAATTAAAACAAGCCCAAAATCGATGTTAAAATAATCCTAACAGAGTGGCACGACAAACACACACACACACACTGCATATGAGTTTATAATCGCCTGACAAGGAGAAACACAGCAATTAATCAGAGAATCTCTGGTGCACATAAATACCAATATACTAATAATCGATCATGGTGCACCTCTATTAAGTAAGGAATAATTGACGACAGGCCGTTGAATTAGAAAAATAATGCACACCCGAGGTGGTAATGCGGTCGCGAAGCGGAGTGGCCGTTCACCTCGGTGTGCATTATTTTTCTAATAATTCAACGGCCTGAAGTCAATTATTCCGCTTATACTACAGTTACCACACCTTGAAACAGTGTTCAGATTATGTATTTCAAGACGTTTGTTAAGTTTTTGTCATTAAAACGCTCTTGTATGAAGGACTAATTTCTTATGCATCTAATGCCATGCCTCCGTTGCTAATTCCAAAACGTCATTTTAGAGTTAGTAACGGAGGTTTGAGCCACTGATGGCACACATTTTTTTATTTTTACTTTTTCTTTTTTCCTGGTTTGTCATGGCCCCCTAGTATAAGCTTTAGATAGCTTCTTTGGGGACCAGTTCACATGCATGATCATTTTTTTTTTTTTTTTTTTTTTTTTTTTTCTTGTTTTATCTCAAGTGCATATGATATGTATTGTGTATGTGAATAAACTTTCTTTCTTTCTTTAAGACTAATGCTGGGGACACACGACTAGCTGACACACTCTCTGACTGTTTTCATCGTCTGCAGCAGATTTTAAACACCGACTTTGAACACAGACTGAACGCGCTGAACACGCGTTTGGACATGATCAGTCATACGTATCAAATTACATTCATAACCAGCCTTAAAGTGTGTCCCCGGCTTTATGCAGTTATTAATGCAGTTATTAGAGAGAGATGTTGCAATAATGAGACAGAAAAGCATGTGCGTCAATATTATTTTTTATTTATTAATTCAATTCGTTTTAATTAATTCGTTCATTCTTTTTTTTTTCTATTATTGACAGATGACAGTAGACTAGCCAAATAAATGAAACACAAAGCCCTTTTAACAAGTAGGCCAATCAATAATTATTTATTTGTTAAATTATCTGCAATAAAAATCCGTGCTGCAGGATTATTCATTTATTTAGCATATTCAGTTTAATTTTCTATTGATTATATAGGACTATATACTTTATTTATTAAAATTAAACTGCATGTTTCCATTGATTGTGAAGCTAGACATTGAAAATTGCAGATCAAGCGCATGCGGCTAAATGCTTTTTCTTGTTATGAATTGTATCCTATTTTCCGTTATTACAGTTGACTACGCGAAGTGATATGGAGCTGTAATGCGGTCAAGACCTGCCTGGAACTACTTTAGCCGTGCGTTTCCCTGAAAACAATGCACACCTTAGAACGTTCGTCAACCAATCAGATTCAAGCATTCCACGGCCCTGTAGTATAAGAATACTTTAATGAATTGTTAGTAATGTTTCCTGTGAGGGCGAACACACTCAGCAGTTTGTGGGTTAAAGCCTTCTCAATGGATGTGATCAACAGAACAGAAAGCGCTTCAGAAGCGCTGAGCGAACGCTTCAGTGAGCCGCGGGCCGCAGGAACAGCACTGAAGGGCACGGAAACAGCCATGCAAATCACACACTCTTTACATGCTTCGACTTGTCGGGTTTCCACAACACACCGCAGCAGGAAACGCTCGGATCAGGATCATCACCAGGAAACTAAAATTGAAC
This sequence comes from Vimba vimba, assembly GCA_022828995.1. Classification (NCBI taxonomy): domain Eukaryota; kingdom Metazoa; phylum Chordata; class Actinopteri; order Cypriniformes; family Leuciscidae; genus Vimba; species Vimba vimba. Next base: position 37,300,499 of record CM040829.1, on the reverse strand, counting down.
AAATATTTTTTTTAAAAATGGAATCTGAGGGTGCAAAAAAATCTAAATATTGAGAAAATCGCCTTTAAAGTTGTCCAAAAAAACAGTTTTGATATATTTACAAAATATCTTCATGGAACATGATCTTTACTTTTACTCTCATCTCTCACTGAAAACAACAGAACGATCACCATCTCATGATAATCCAGCACTCCTCACTGTAGTGATCTGACACATGTGAACGTCCACGACTGGGGCTCGTCATTAACCTCTCTGTGACTGATCGGGAGATTTCACAAGAGCCCTGAAGCCGGAATCACACAAGAGTTAATCATGAATCACACTCAGAGAACTGTCAATGCACCTCTGAAGAAGCGTTTCATTCACCCTGAATCACACACACACACACACACACACACACACACACACACACGTGTCTCAGCACAACGGTTGGTTCAGTGCTGTTTGGAGACTCCTCACTCTGCACTGAGGTGGTTAAAATGAACCATACACTTGTTCCTGACACTGGGACGAGTCAAAGCGTGCGTTTTTTTATTCTTCCATTTGTCCTGTTGAAGGCTGTCAGAAACTGAATGCACATCAATATATACTGTATCATTATGGGCTCATTTATAACAGCCAGTGTACGCACTGCTCACATTTAAACGTAGTTTTGCTTTAGTCTCACCACAGCAGAAAGACACATCACATCACATTGCACATTCATGCTTTTAGCGGAGATAAGTGGGAAAAAACGATCCAGCAATGCATCGCGATTCTTTCTTGAACGATTGTGAATCGTGTTTGATTGCACTAAACATCAACCCTCTGGTGACTTCGCTCATTTTTGACCGAAAAATTTCACATTTCGTATTTTTTTCTTCATTGGAATGGTACGAAACTTGGTAAAGGTTTTGGCACTTGCTGTGTGAACACAAAAAAATAATGGACATGATTGGAAAAGGTTAAATGGTCCTGAAAAGAATAGTCACTCTTGTGCTCCTCGCCGTCAAAAACGAGCGCATTGGAAATGAATGGGAGACGAGTTTCCTCTAGTGGAAGCGTTCGGTACTGCAGCCGAACACAATCTGACCGAAAGCTCATTTCTGGAGATATCAGGCTCAAATTTGAACACAATTTGTTTAGATTTATGGCTTTGATTTTCCTGCAGTTTTAGAGTAATTTTGATTTTGAAAATATACATTTCATTTAAAAAATAATAGTATTTTTGTGCATTTTTCATAACAATACACGTAAAATTCTGTTCCTTTTTTTAAGTTCACTTTTTACAACTTTTTTCACTTCAGCAATAATCTGCCAAGTGTCGTCTTTGAACAGAGATCAAACTTCAGTCTGTCGCTCTAAAGCATTCAAGATTTACCACAGTTTAAATTGGAAATTTCATTTTTAGGTCTATGCTCAAAAAGTGAATAAATGGATTATAAATACAGCGTAAATATAATTTAGTATAAAAAAAATCCCCTAAAAATACAAAATATTACATAAAAACATTATCAAACTAAAATATACTACATTCATTTCATTGATATAAAAATAAAACGACCGACACGCGAAGAGCACCAGATTGTATAAATACTGAAAGTTTTGTTCAACAGAAGTTTTCCAACATTTTAACTGTCAAGAACTGCTGTATATTATTGCAAGTTAACAACTACCTTACTAACTATTAACACTGTCAAGAATGTCTGCATTTCAGTGGTGATGAAACTGGAGCTGGTGAATGGTTCACTACACGAGGGATCAATAAAGGCAGATGCCCACATTCCCAGCATTCCTCCAGATCAAAACAGTGCAAAACTAACATTTCAGGTCTGACCTCATTCAAGTCCGTCTTGTCCTTCACCAGCACAGCTTATGGACATTCCTGACCTAGTGAGGCATTGTAGTTAAACATAGTGTCATTTCACAGGCCTCGATCACGTCGTCTGTGCTAGCGAGCTGCACGCTGCGATACAAGATGTTCAGTCGCGGTTCAGGACAGACTTCCTCTCGCCTGACCAGTGTTGCATCGTCACTAAAGTTTATCATGTGCACAACTTGTCAATTTAAACATTCAAGAGATTTAAAGCATTCATTTCTGAGAGACTCGTCCTCAGAGCGCACACACATAGAGCCGTCTCTCAAACAGCTCATGGATGCCAAACTGAGTGTTTCCACAGATTATTGCGTTTAAACGGTCAGAAACGCACAATATTACGTCAAAAAGCAGGTCTTGGTGAGTATTCACATCAACACAGTCTTAAGAGGACAGAAACAGCTGAGGAAGAAAACACGTGTGTATCAGTATACTGGATCTGTGCATTCAGCTCTTAAAGTGACAGCGGCCTAATATTCCTGATGCCGTCCGTCATTAATGTTAATCACACAACAAAAGATAGCGAGAATAATTCATCTGGATTTAATTCATACAATGAAAAATTTGATTTATTCCATTTCTGTAGTAATCATGTACCTGAAGACCTGAAACCTCAAAGTACTCTTTATTTCATAGGCTATTTATTTGTATTTTTTGCTGGTAATTTGTTTATTTGTTGTTTGTTTATTTTCAATTCAATTCAAGGTTGAAATCAAGCTTCCTTGTGCGGTGTGTAAACTCATGCGCAACAAAACCACCTCACTGTAAATACACGAACACACAGCGTGAGCAAACGTTTAGGCGAGATAAGGACATTAGAAAGATCCCACTGACACCAGGGGCAGAATGAGCTTTTCCAGTCCAGGCAATAATAATAATAATAATAGCCCACTGGAACTGATCTGTAAATACTTGAATCTAACCAGTTCCTTTAATTAGTCACTATAGACCAGTGGTTCTCAGACTTTTACACCAAGTCCCACCATAATGACCAATATTCAGATACAGTAGCGTAGTAACTCTTCAGCTACAGCTAACACAGCTCAAAACCAGGCCGTTTTATTCCTAATAAGAGTATTTATTAATGTAAGACACTTTAAACACTGTAAATACACAGTTTGAACATTAACACTGCATTGTGCTGCTTACATACAGCTAAATAAAAAACTTAATTAATGATTGCATTAAAATGTACTGTAGCTAAAAGTGGTTTCATGCATTCATTGGTAAGATTGCCACACACACACACACACACACACACACACACACACACACACACACACTGCAGCTCCTCTTCTCTCCCACTCCAAATACACCCATATTTGATGTATCTAGTAATAACTACTGTTAATGAATCTGTTTCAGATCGAATTAATGAGATGTTTTGCTATAAATCACAGACTGGCATCTGAGGACTAATGCTCATTTTTCTCAGTTATTTTGCTTTATTTCCAGATTCAATCATAGACTCGTTCTCACACACTAGAGCTCGTTCACACACACACACTCCTCAAAAACTACGCTTTAAATCTCTTGACAAACTAAAAGACGTAAATGACATTTGCATGTATTGTAAATTAAAGACACAGGTTGTACTGAATGTCAGCTTGATTATTTTGCTCAAGATCAGGATTTATTGAGTCCACATGTCATGCAAACAAGAAACTCTTCTTCTAACCACAGGAGATCTGTCGTTACACACACACAACTCTGAGATGCTGTTTGTCAATGTTTGTGTATTCTTTGCCCCTTCGCTTGAATTTTTGTTCATTTTGGTGGTATTTTTGCCCCAAATCCTGTTCATTTCCGACCCTGACTGACACTGTTCTATTATTTTTACATATTTTACATAATATTTAGGCTATATAAAGAGTTTAAAATAGTTTAAATAATATTTAACATTGTCTGCTGAAGAGTTAACTTGCTCATATTACTGATTGGATGTAATCAGGACCGGACTGTAGTCAGAAATGGTCTTTGTTTTTTTAAAGATTTTTTATGCATAGTTTAAGAAAATACATTTGTTTGATAAGCATTGCTTGTGGACTCTTTTAACAGACGTTCCTGTAGTTTCACTGGTCTGAAGCAGTGCTTGATCTGCTCGCCGCGCCCTCTTGTGGATTTAGGACACAAACCAGTACCTTTCAACTGGAATCTGAATATTAGAAATATTTAAGTGAAAAATTATAATGCAGTTTTTCCTCCTTATCGCAGCCCTTGAGCTTTAAACATGGTCAGTATGACAAATGTCTGTTAGCCCATAGAGTCACATGTGTTTTTCTGGCAGGACAAGAAATACATTTTAACCACTTCCCCAATCAGGCCAGTAGAAGAAACCCTTAGCATTGAGTCCTGATGAGGACTTATGATTCACAGCGGTGTTTATTGAATATTTGTTAGTTACTCTATTGAAGGGCTGAAGCGTCAGTGTAAGAAACGTCAGATTTAATTCTTTACATCCAGTCAGATCATCACATTCAGTGCAGCAACGGTCCTGAAACTGAGCATGGGATTGTGTTCATTCATCACTGACAATGAGTAAATGAACAAACTTTCCTGAATTCTCATCAGTTTGCTGGGTTGCAGGAATAGTTAAAGGGTTTGTTCACCCATTTGTTATAAAGTCAGAATTTGTAAGATATAAAGTCGCAATTGTGTGTTGAGTTAGAATTGTTAGATATAAAGTCGCAAACTCGTAATTGTGAGATATAAAGTCAGAATTGTGAGATATAAAGTCAGAATTGTGAGATATAAAGTCAGAATTTGTGAGATATAAAGTCAGAATTGTGAGATATAAAGTCAGAATTGTGAGATATAAAGTCAGAATTGTGAGATATAAAGTCAGAATTTGTGAGATATAAAGTCAGAATTGTGAGATATAAAGTCAGAATTTGTGAGATATAAATTCGCCATTGTGAGATATAAAGTCAGAATTGTGAGATATAAATTCGCCATTGTGAGATATAAAGTCAGAATTGTGAGATAAAAAGTCAGAATTGTGAGATATAAAGTCGCAAACTCGTAATTGTGAGATATAAAGTCAGAATTGTGAGATATAAAGTTAGAATTGTGAGATATAAAGTCAGAATTTGTGAGATATAAAGTCAGAATTGTGAGATATAAAGTCAGAATTTGTGAGATATAAAGTCAGAATTTGTGAGATATAGTCAGAATTGTGAGATATAAAGTCGCAAACTCGTAATTGTGAGATATAAAGTCAGAATTTGTGAGATATAAAGTCAGAATTGTGAGATATAAAGTCGCAAACTCGTAATTGTGAGATATAAAGTCAGAATTTGTGAGATATAAAGTCAGAATTGTGAGATATAAAGTCGCAAACTCGTAATTGTGAGATATAAAGTCAGAATTGTGAGATATAAAGTCAGAATTTGTGAGATATAAAGTCAGAATTTGTAAGATATAAAGTCGCAATTGTGTTATAAAGTCGAATTGTGAGATATAAAGTCAGAATTGTGAGATATAAAGTCGCAATTGCGTGTTATAAAGTCAGAATTGTGAGATATAAAGTCGCAATTGCGTGATATAAAGTCAGAATTGTGAGATATAAAGTCAGAATTTGTGAGATATAAAGTCAGAATTGTGAGATATAAAGTCAGAATTGTGAAATATAAAGTCGCAATTGTTATAAAGTCGAATTGTGAGATATAAAGTCAGAATTTGTGAGATATAAAGTCAGAATTGTGAGATATAAAGTCAGAATTGTGAGATATAAAGTCGCAATTGCGTGTTATAAAGTCAGAATTGTGAGATATAAAGTCAGAATTGTGAGATATAAGGTCGAATTAGCGAGAAAAAGAGTCAGAATTGCGAGTTTATATCTCACAATTATAACACGCAATTCTGACTTTATTTCTCGCAATTGTGAGATAAAAAGTCGCAATTATCTTTTAAAATGTTTTATTCTGTGGCGGAAACAAGCTCTCATACAATGGTTCCACAAAGAGGCCTGGTTACAATCTTTCTTCAAAATGTCTTCCTGAAAAAATATGGCTTAGAACAACCTGAGGGCGAGTAAATGATGACAGAATTATTATTTTTTTTGGGTGCACTGTCCCTTTAAGAGACCCGTGAGGCTGAGCCAGTAAAGCAGAAGTGTGTAATGAACATTCCTACAGAAATAAACACAGCAAAATCAACCCTCACATCGATTTTCCATAGGAATGAACTAAAAAACGCTCACTCCATCCTGCTGGTTCCTCACCCGTGGACACGCTGTGCGCATTTTAGTTTCACTTTCAAATTAGTGCCAATTCGGGCCGGATTGCTTGAATTAGCTCATTAGCCTGTTATTCTTAATGACAAACACAACAACAAATCAGTGCAATGACAAATTCGATTAAATAGCCACTTTTACATTTCACTTCGACACTAAATCTTCCTCATCATCTTCCTCACTCTCGTGATGAATGAAATCTGACTCCTGTTGCGTATCTGTGATGCGACTCTCGTTCAGCTCACGGTTTATTAATCAGTTTAATAGTGTCTGTTCTCTAACTGAACTAAATGATTTTATTAAAAAATAATAATAATCAAATCGACGCTGGGTGGCGGTGTTGCTTCTGAACACGGGTAACACCGGTAACACCGACTACCGTAGCAAGCCTAGTGTTAGGAATCTGACAATTAAGGGTGCGCTCAGTATTTTTTTTTATTAATTTTTTTTTTATTAAAAAACATTTTGCACATGCAAAAAATATTATTGAGAAATATTGTCCAACATACGTGGACAAACACAAGAGCCTGCTGAATGCAAACACAAACTTGCTTTAAAATGAATGGAGCGAATCCGGCATATTAAGCATCTATATTAAGAATTAAAAACTAGTTCAAAAGAACACTCAAAATAACTTCACACACAGGTCCTCTTTTGTTTATTAATATCTGCACAAGACAAAAAGCCCTCAGTTATAGTTATGATGGAAGTATTGCTAAGGCTTTCCTGACATTAAGGGCTGTTGTGCGCCCGGCTGCTGGATGTTGAGGGTTTCATCAGTGTGTCTGTCTCTGACGTAACTCATGTCTTCAGCAGTTCACCGTAACACCGCATCATCAAACTCCCATCAGGCATAGCAGCTCGAGGCACGAGTGGGCGGGATAATGCTATGGAAATAGACACGAGGAATATTTGTTTTGCTCTCTTATGTAACGCTCGACACACCCATCTGGAAACTTGCTGTGAGAGCAATGAGAGCTGGTGCAGTTTGTGTTTGTTAGTGTGTTTTACTGCAGTCAGACACGCCCACGCCTGGAGCGACACACACACACACACACACACACACACTCGCTGATCTGGAGGAGGACGACAACAGATGAAAAGAACAGCATGGAAAGATCTCAGTGAACCACAGATGACCAGATTTAAACCGGACAGATTCTCTTGGTTTATTATAATCACACTTTGAAAGTGTCCTGTTCATCAGACCATTACAATACAGCAGCGTTTCCCAACCAGGAGTGTGTTCCCCGAAAGCAGCGTTAGACAACTGTGTTCACAAGTTCTGTCGTTATCATCATAGTTCAACGAGTCTGTGTTTCCCGAAACCATCGTTCCAGCGAACATTGGCAAACAGTATCTCAGAGTTGTGTGTGTGTGACGACAGATCTCCTGTGGTTAGAAGAAGAGTTTCTAGTTTTCATGACATGTGGACTCAATAAATCCTGATCTTGAGCAAAATAATCAAGCTGACATTCAGGACAACCTGTGTCTTTAATTTACAATACATGCAAATGTCATTTACGTCTTTTAGTTTGTCAAGAGATTTAAAGCGTAGTTTTTGAAGAGTGTGTGTGTGTGAACGAGCTCTAGTGTGTGAGAACGAGTCTATGATTGAATCTGGAAATAAAGCAAAATAACTGAGAAAAATGAGAAATAGTCCTCAGATGCCAGTCTGTGATTTATAGCAAAACATCTCGCATTAATTCAATCTCAAACAGATTCATTAACAGTCGTTATTACTCCACCACCTGCGTGACATCATTAACCAACGTGGTTGAACGACCAATTTGCGACAATATGGTTTCGGGGAACAGTCGTGACTAGTGGATTCTTCAATGATTCATCATACTGTGATAGTGAAGCAGCGAGTTACAGCAGTGTATGGGACACACACTCCAGGTTGTCTGGTGTGCTGTGAAAAATTATCAAATTCCAAAAAATAAATGCTACAAATAAGAATATATCATCGCGCTCTCTGGACGAAACCTTGTATCTGTACATTTCATCATTTTTGTTTTATTAAATTTGTATGTGGGTTTTCATTTAATTTAAGGTTTAAAGTGGTGAAAATCCAGCTTTTAATGTTGTTTATATGTCTATGTGGTGTTTTTAATATGCTTAATGGGTCTCATTCATGAAACATTCGTAAATATACGAGTAAATATGTGAGTGATTTGCGCGTAAAGAGACATTCCCGAAAATTCTTCTCCTGATTCACAAATACTTCGTAAACGTCAGATGTGATAGTGAAATGTGTGTGTGGGTTAATGAATTCCAAACAGTCGTAAATGGGACGCGCGTGCACGCTCATTCTTAATTACCATAAATCCCGCCCATTAAAACCGACTGACAACTATATATGGGCATCATATTATGACACCAAACGAAGGATTTCAACATGTCTTCCCAAAAGCGAATGAAGAAGAGAAATTTCTCAGATGCAGAAATTGAAGTTTTATTATCAGAAGTTTATTCAAAATGCCACTTTTTTTTTTTCAAGCGTACATAGTGGCGTATCAGGTCTTAAAAAAAGGATTTTTTAGGTAAAAATGCTTGGCAGCATATTACAGATGCAGTTAATGGAGTTTCATCTGTTAATCGAACAGTCCCAGAAGTGAAAAGAAAATGGTTCGACATGAAGCTTGACTGCAACACTTGTGACTTGCTGACTTGTAAAAAAAAAAAAAGAATAAACAGCTTGAATATAAAACAATTTTTAAAAAAAATTTAAAAAAGACTTGCGGACTTGTGTTCCGTTTGCAGATGCTATTACTGGCTCTCGTAATAAAAGTAAAAAGAAAAACCGAATGTAATTACTATATATAATATTTTTTCAAAATGCTTGTAAATATGTACCCGATTAAGGTTAATTAAAAGGCAGCCTTATTAAAGAGCAAAACGTTCGGATGTTAAACGCACTATTTACGCGTGGCTGGGAGCAGGTGTAGATTTCTTTCGTACCAACTAACTTTTGGCAAATACGAACATTTTAATGAATCCGAAAATTTACGCCAGAACCCCTTTACACACGATTTACACACAAATTTGTTCTGCTCGTGTTTCATGAATGAGACCCAATATGTGTAAATTCATAAGTCGACTCCATTGCTGAGTGTTTTCTCCTTAAAACTGCAGTGAACCAAAGACAGTCTCAAAAACACACTTTGAAATCGCTGGTGTTTCTGACGTCACAAACTACCTTGTAACCAATCAGATCAACGTGTGATCGTCAACCAGTGGATCTCTGAGCTGAGTGAGTGAGTGGAGGCGGGGCTCATTTGCATATTCATAGAACTGTGCATACTAAATGAGGCAAGGGTGTCGAGTTACATTCAAGATATTTTAAGGCATGAAGAATTATTTTTCAAGGAAAAAACGTTTAAACGTAATTTTGGTGATCAAAGATGAGTTTTAAGGGATAAAATGATTGACTACAGGGGGACTTTAAATATGCTGTGCACAGCGCTTCATCTTTTGTATCATGAGATTTTGATCATGAGATTGTGAGCACACATATATCTACAATAAATGCTACAATACAATAAATAACGGTCATTCGCTGGTCAAAAACCATTTGACCTCAATTTTTGTTTAATTTTTTTTTTTAAAACACAAGGTTTCCGCCCGACAGGGACGATATGTAAATTTGTTGTTTTGTCATCACCAAGTTCCTTATATGACCTTATTTTATTCCTACCTGACTAAAGCTCAAGTTTCACAATAAATGTGAGTACTAGCCTACTACTTTTTATATAACATCTGCCATTTCAACCAATGCATGCTTGTACAGGATTTTTTACTTATCAAAACTGTGCCGTAGCAAAAAAATAAGGTTGGGAAACACTGCAACACAGTGCTTGAAGATAAGGGTGGCCCGGGATTAATGTGGCATAGTTTTTGGCCAGCTGACCGAACAGTCACTTGCACTTTTGTTGCTATTGAATGCCATGCAAACACAAGGTCAGAGGTCACTCTTCCGCCAGATGTATAGCCTACTCGCGTACGGAAGCCAGATATTATGATTTATAAAGTTATAAATATGGATATTTTCCTACAAAAACACATGGCTTCACTTCAGAAGGCCTTTAATAACCCTTTGGACTCGTTTGGATTACTTTTATGATGGATGGATGCACTTTTCTCACCCCCCATTCACTCCCATTATAAAGCTGGGAAGAGCCAGGATATTTTCTAATATAACTCCAATTGTGTTTGGCTGAAAGAAGAAAGTCTTACACAGCTAGGATGGCTTGAGGGTGAGTAAATTATGGGAGAATTTTCATTTTTGGGTGAACTAACCCTTTAATATCACACTATCCAAGATGGTTTGAAAGTGTCCTGCTTCATGATCAAAACATTACAATACAGTGCTTGATGATCAATAGTTTTTGGCCCCGCTCACAGTCACTTGCATCAGCTTTTAATACCATGCAAACGCAAACCTTTGTTTTCTGTCATTGTTCTTGTTGTTGCAAATCCAGCCGACGTCACCAATATCATGTTATCTAGTTGCTTAACACGGATGAGAATTGGTTAAACTGCAAGGAATAACTTTGCACCAACCAAGCGAAAACAAAAAAATAATAATTGAGCCCTGCAATAAAACCAACCTTTGCACTTTGAACTGATATTCAAGATATCTTGGGTCAAACTTATGGCAGGTTTTTAATACCACTACCCAGATTTACTCATTTAACATTTTGTAACAATGCACCACTAGAGTTGTCTTCTTTAAAACCACTTAAGTAATCCAGATGTGCATCTCACCCCTACAGTCAGTGTACACACACACACACACACACACAAACACTAGAAAGAGGTCATGGCAACACTGTCATGCAGTCTAGCCCGCCAATACCAGCATTAAAACACAAACAGTCTTCCCTCCAAACATCTGCATACTGTGATCACCAGATACACTAGAATATTAAGATTTTAGCCCCTATACATGCTTTCATAATTGGCAGATCACAAGGTATTGCCACTATGATGACTAAAACGCTTTCTCTGTAAGCAGCTGACTGGGTTTTTATACCGTGAGGCCCAGAAACGCGGTCTAGTCAGTCAGCTCACTAGGATTTGAGACACAGCCCGGCTCCACCGCTGGAATGCAGTGAACTTTCATTGATTTCTGTCATTAATAAATGACTTGAGCTGATGAATCAAATATTCTACTGTACTACTGTCTGTGTACTAGTGGACATCTGTCAATGTACAACACATAAGCTCATAAAGAACACAAAAACATCACTTAGAGACCCAAAACAAACGACTGCAACTACTACAGATTCATATTTACAGTATGAAGCACTGAACACAAGTAGTTTATGAATATTTGCAATGAATGAGTCCTGAATCGAAACTAATAAGCTTTTCATTGTGTTGATATATAAGAATTTGGCGAGTTACTGACATTATAAAGTGTTTCTTGTAGTCGTGTCTGCATAATCAGGGTATTTCTGTGGGTGTTTTTACCTCAGCAGTTCGTCGTGTCGGAGGAGTTTTCAGCGCTTTCTTCAGCGATAAATCCACTGAGGAATTCATATTAAACTCCCTGATTTCCGGAAATGAAAACTTCATATATCCACGAGTGTCGTTAAAATAAAATAAAACGTAAAACTGAAGTGGAATAAAGTAAAAATCCCATCATGAACATGATGATCGTGAGGAATCTGGCATTGATTTGAGTTAGCTTCGGTTAGCATGAGAAGTTGAGTGAAGTCGCTGTTAAGTGTTGTTGAAAGCGCTGATCAGAAAAAGCGAAAGTTGACAAAAAACGATCCTTAATTCCTGGGTCATTTCTCCATTTGTGATCGTAAAACATCATAAATAATCAGAAGTTCATGTGATCCTCCAAACAGAGGCGTACAGCAACAGCGCATGATGACTGAACATCAGCCCTGACTGAGCCGAGCCGGAGCCGCCTCAACATTCACATGACTCTGAACTGCACTGGTCACTGAGAAACCAGTGCGTGCTAAACTACACTGATCACTGAGAAACCAGTGCGTGCTAAACTACACTGATCACTGAGAAACCAGTGCGTGCTAAACTACACTGATCACTGAGAAACCAGTGCGTGCTAGACTACACTGATCACTGAGAAACCAGTGCGTGCTAAACTACACTGATCACTGAGAAACCAGTGCGTACTAAACTACACTGATCACTGAGAAACCAGTGCGTGCTAGACTACACTGATCACTGAGAAACCAGTGCGTGCTAGACTACACTGATCACTGAGAAACCAGTGCGTGCTAAACTACACCGATCACTGAGAAACCAGTGCGTGCTAAACTACACCGGTCACTGACAAACCAGTGCGTGCTAAACTACACTGATCACTGAGAAACCAGTGCGTGCTAAACTACACTGATCACTGAGAAACCAGTGCGTGCTAAACTACACTGATCACTGAGAAACCACTGCGTGCTAGACTACACTGATCACTGAGAAACCAGTGCGTACTAAACTACACTGATCACTGAGAAACCAGTGCGTGCTAGACTACACTGATCACTGACAAACCAGTGCGTGCTAAACTACACTGATCACTGAGAAACCAGTGCGTGCTAAACTACACTGATCACTGAGAAACCAGTGCGTACTAAACTACACCGATCACTGAGAAACCAGTGTACTAAACTACACTGATCACTGAGAAACCAGTGCGTGCTAAACTACACTGATCACTGAGAAACCAGTGTACTAAACTACACTGATCACTGAGAAACCAGTGCGTGCTAAACTACACTGATCACTGAGAAACCAGTGCGTGCTAGACTACACTGATCACTGAGAAACCAGTGCGTGCTAGACTACACTGATCACTGAGAAACCAGTGTACTAAACTACACTGATCACTGAGAAACCAGTGCGTGCTAAACTACACTGATCACTGAGAAACCAGTGCATGCTAGACTACACTGATCACTGAGAAACCAGTGCGTGCTAGACTACACTGATCACTGAGAAACCAGTGCGTGCTAGACTACACTGATCACTGAGAAACCAGTGCATGCTAGACTACACTGATCACTGAGAAACCAGTGCGTACTAAACTACACTGATCACTGAGAAACCAGTGCGTGCTAGACTACACTGATCACTGACAAACCAGTGTACTAAACTACACTGATCACTGAGAAACCAGTGCGTGCTAGACTACACTGATCACTGAGAAACCAGTGCGTGCTAGACTACACTGATCACTGAGAAACCAGTGCGTGCTAGACTACACTGATCACTGACAAACCAGTGTACTAAACTACACTGATCACTGAGAAACCAGTGCGTGCTAGACTACACTGATCACTGAGAAACCAGTGCGTGCTAGACTACACTGATCACTGAGAAACCAGTGCGTGCTAGACTACACTGATCACTGAGAAACCAGTGCGTGCTAGACTACACTGATCACTGAGAAACCAGTGCATGCTAGACTACACTGATCACTGAGAAACCAGTGCGTGCTAGACTACACTGATCACTGAGAAACCAGTGCGTGCTAGACTACACTGATCACTGAGAAACCAGTGCGTGCTAGACTACACCGATCACTGAGAAACCAGTGTACTAAACTACACTGATCACTGAGAAACCAGTGCGTGCTAAACTACACTGATCACTGAGAAACCAGTGCGTGCTAGACTACACTGATCACTGAGAAACCAGTGCGTGCTAGACTACACTGATCACTGAGAAACCAGTGCGTACTAAACTACACTGATCACTGAGAAACCAGTGCGTGCTAGACTACACTGATCACTGACAAACCAGTGTACTAAACTACACTGATCACTGAGAAACCAGTGCGTGCTAGACTACACTGATCACTGAGAAACCAGTGCGTGCTAGACTACACTGATCACTGAGAAACCAGTGCGTGCTAGACTACACTGATCACTGACAAACCAGTGTACTAAACTACACTGATCACTGAGAAACCAGTGCGTGCTAGACTACACTGATCACTGAGAAACCAGTGCGTGCTAGACTACACTGATCACTGAGAAACCAGTGCGTGCTAGACTACACTGATCACTGAGAAACCAGTGCGTGCTAGACTACACTGATCACTGAGAAACCAGTGCATGCTAGACTACACTGATCACTGAGAAACCAGTGCGTGCTAGACTACACTGATCACTGAGAAACCAGTGCGTGCTAGACTACACTGATCACTGAGAAACCAGTGCGTACTAAACTACACCGATCACTGAGAAACCAGTGTACTAAACTACACTGATCACTGAGAAACCAGTGCGTGCTAAACTACACTGATCACTGAGAAACCAGTGCGTGCTAGACTACACTGATCACTGAGAAACCAGTGCGTGCTAGACTACACTGATCACTGAGAAACCAGTGTACTAAACTACACTGATCACTGAGAAACCAGTGCGTGCTAAACTACACTGATCACTGAGAAACCAGTGCATGCTAGACTACACTGATCACTGAGAAACCAGTGCGTGCTAGACTACACTGATCACTGAGAAACCAGTGCGTGCTAGACTACACTGATCACTGAGAAACCAGTGCATGCTAGACTACACTGATCACTGAGAAACCAGTGCGTACTAAACTACACTGATCACTGAGAAACCAGTGCGTGCTAGACTACACTGATCACTGACAAACCAGTGTACTAAACTACACTGATCACTGAGAAACCAGTGCGTGCTAGACTACACTGATCACTGAGAAACCAGTGCGTGCTAGACTACACTGATCACTGAGAAACCAGTGCGTGCTAGACTACACTGATCACTGACAAACCAGTGTACTAAACTACACTGATCACTGAGAAACCAGTGCGTGCTAGACTACACTGATCACTGAGAAACCAGTGCGTGCTAGACTACACTGATCACTGAGAAACCAGTGCGTGCTAGACTACACTGATCACTGAGAAACCAGTGCGTGCTAGACTACACTGATCACTGAGAAACCAGTGCATGCTAGACTACACTGATCACTGAGAAACCAGTGCGTGCTAGACTACACTGATCACTGAGAAACCAGTGCGTGCTAGACTACACTGATCACTGAGAAACCAGTGCGTGCTAGACTACACTGATCACTGAGAAACCAGTGCGTGCTAGACTACACTGATCACTGAGAAACCAGTGCGCGCTAAACTACACCGATCACTGAGAAACCAGTGCGTGCTAGACTACACTGATCACTGAGAAACCAGTGCGTGCTAGACTACACTGATCACTGAGAAACCAGTGCGTGCTAAACTACACTGATCACTGAGAAACCAGTGCGTGCTAGACTACACTGATCACTGAGAAACCAGTGCGTGCTAAACTACACCGATCACTGAGAAACCAGTGCGTGCTAAACTACACTGATCACTGAGAAACCAGTGCGTGCTAGACTACACTGATCACTGAGAAACCAGTGCGTGCTAAACTACACTGATCACTGAGAAACCAGTGCGTGCTAGACTACACTGATCACTGAGAAACCAGTGCGTGCTAAACTACACTGATCACTGAGAAACCAGTGCGTACTAAACTACACTGATCACTGAGAAACCAGTGCGTGCTAGACTACACTGATCACTGAGAAACCAGTGCGTGCTAGACTACACTGATCACTGAGAAACCAGTGCATGCTAGACTACACTGATCACTGACAAACCAGTGCGTGCTAGACTACACTGATCACTGACAAACCAGTGCGTGCTAAACTACACTGATCACTGAGAAACCAGTGCGTGCTAGACTACACTGATCACTGACAAACCAGTGTACTAAACTACACTGATCACTGAGAAACCAGTGCGTACTAAACTACACTGATCACTGAGAAACCAGTGTACTAAACTACACTTATCACTGAGAAACCAGTGCATGCTAGACTACACTGATCACTGAGAAACCAGTGCGTGCTAGACTACACTGATCACTGAGAAACCAGTGTACTAAACTACACTGATCACTGAGAAACCAGTGCGTGCTAGACTACACTGATCACTGAGAAACCAGTGCGTGCTAGACTACACTGATCACTGAGAAACCAGTGCATGCTAAACTACACTGATCACTGAAAAACCAGTGCGTGCTAAACTACACTGATCACTGACAAACCAGTGTACTAAACTACACTTATCACTGAGAAACCAGTGCATGCTAGACTACACTGATCACTGAGAAACCAGTGCGTGCTAGACTACACTGATCACTGAGAAACCAGTGTACTAAACTACACTGATCACTGAGAAACCAGTGCGTGCTAGACTACACTGATCACTGAGAAACCAGTGCGTGCTAGACTACACTGATCACTGAGAAACCAGTGCATGCTAAACTACACTGATCACTGAGAAACCAGTGCGTGCTAGACTACACTGATCACTGACAAACCAGTGTACTAAACTACACTGATCACTGAGAAACCAGTGCGTACTAAACTACACTGATCACTGAGAAACCAGTGTACTAAACTACACTGATCACTGAGAAACCAGTGCATGCTAGACTACACTGATCACTGAGAAACCAGTGCGTGCTAGACTACACTGATCACTGACAAACCAGTGTACTAAACTACACTGATCACTGAGAAACCAGTGCGTGCTAGACTACACTGATCACTGAGAAACCAGTGCGTGCTAGACTACACTGATCACTGAGAAACCAGTGCGTGCTAGACTACACTGATCACTGAGAAACCAGTGCGTGCTAGACTACACTGATCACTGAGAAACCAGTGTACTAAACTACACTGATCACTGAGAAACCAGTGCGTGCTAGACTACACTGATCACTGACAAACCAGTGCGTGCTAGACTACACTGATCACTGAGAAACCAGTGCGTGCTAGACTACACTGATCACTGAGAAACCAGTGCATGCTAGACTACACTGATCACTGAGAAACCAGTGCGTGCTAGACTACACTGATCACTGAGAAACCAGTGTACTAAACTACACTGATCACTGAGAAACCAGTGCGTGCTAGACTACACTGATCACTGACAAACCAGTGCGTGCTAAACTACACTGATCACTGAGAAACCAGTGCGTGCTAAACTACACTGGTCACTGAGAAACCAGTGCGTGATAAACTACACTGATCACTGAGAAACCAGTGCGTGCTAGACTACACTGATCACTGAGAAACCAGTGTACTAAACTACACTGATCACTGAGAAACCAGTGCGTGCTAGACTACACTGATCACTGACAAACCAGTGCGTGCTAAACTACACTGATCACTGACAAACCAGTGCGTGCTAAACTACACTGATCACTGAGAAACCAGTGCGTGCTAGACTACACTGATCACTGAGAAACCAGTGCATGCTAGACTACACTGATCACTGAGAAACCAGTGCGTGCTAGACTACACTGATCACTGAGAAACCAGTGCGTGCTAGACTACACTGATCACTGAGAAACCAGTGCGTGCTAGACTACACTGATCACTGACAAACCAGTGCGTGCTAAACTACACTGATCACTGACAAACCAGTGCGTGCTAAACTACACTGATCACTGAGAAACCAGTGCGTGCTAGACTACACTGATCACTGAGAAACCAGTGCATGCTAGACTACACTGATCACTGACAAACCAGTGCGTGCTAAACTACACTGATCACTGAGAAACCAGTGCGTACTAAACTACACTGATCACTGACAAACCAGTGCGTGCTAAACTACACTGATCACTGAGAAACCAGTGCGTACTAAACTACACTGATCACTGACAAACCAGTGCGTGCTAGACTACACTGATCACTGAGAAACCAGTGTACTAAACTACACTGATCACTGAGAAACCAGTGCGTGCTAGACTACACTGATCACTGACAAACCAGTGCGTGCTAAACTACACTGATCACTGACAAACCAGTGCGTGCTAAACTACACTGATCACTGAGAAACCAGTGCGTGCTAGACTACACTGATCACTGAGAAACCAGTGCGTGCTAGACTACACTGATCACTGAGAAACCAGTGCGTGCTAGACTACACTGATCACTGAGAAACCAGTGCGTGCTAGACTACACTGATCACTGACAAACCAGTGCGTGCTAAACTACACTGATCACTGACAAACCAGTGCGTGCTAAACTACACTGATCACTGAGAAACCAGTGCGTGCTAGACTACACTGATCACTGAGAAACCAGTGCATGCTAGACTACACTGATCACTGAGAAACCAGTGCATGCTAGACTACACTGATCACTGAGAAACCAGTGCGTACTAAACTACACTGATCACTGACAAACCAGTGCGTGCTAAACTACACTGATCACTGAGAAACCAGTGCGTGCTAGACTACACTGATCACTGAGAAACCAGTGCGTGCTAGACTACACTGATCACTGAGAAACCAGTGTACTAAACTACACTGATCACTGAGAAACCAGTGCGTGCTAGACTACACTGATCACTGACAAACCAGTGCGTGCTAAACTACACTGATCACTGACAAACCAGTGCGTGCTAAACTACACTGATCACTGAGAAACCAGTGCGTGCTAGACTACACTGATCACTGAGAAACCAGTGCATGCTAGACTACACTGATCACTGAGAAACCAGTGCATGCTAGACTACACTGATCACTGAGAAACCAGTGCGTACTAAACTACACTGATCACTGACAAACCAGTGCGTGCTAAACTACACTGATCACTGAGAAACCAGTGCGTGCTAAACTACACTGATCACTGAGAAACCAGTGCGTGCTAAACTACACTGATCACTGAGAAACCAGTGCGTGCTAGACTACACTGATCACTGAGAAACCAGTGCATGCTAGACTACACTGATCACTGAGAAACCAGTGCATGCTAGACTACACTGATCACTGAGAAACCAGTGCGTGCTAAACTACACTGATCACTGACAAACCAGTGCGTGCTAAACTACACTGATCACTGAGAAACCAGTGCGTGCTAGACTACACTGATCACTGAGAAACCAGTGCATGCTAGACTACACTGATCACTGAGAAACCAGTGCATGCTAGACTACACCGATCACTGAGAAACCAGTGCGTGCTAAACTACACTGATCACTGAGAAACCAGTGCGTGCTAAACTACACTGATCACTGAGAAACCAGTGCGTGCTAAACTACACTGATCACTGAGAAACCAGTGCGTGCTAAACTACACTGATCACTGAGAAACCAGTGCGTGCTAAACTACACTGATCACTGAGAAACCAGTGCGTGCTAAACTACACTGATCACTGAGAAACCAGTGCGTGCTAAACTACACTGATCACTGAGAAACCAGTGCGTGCTAAACTACACTGATCACTGAGAAACCAGTGCGTGCTAGACTACACTGATCACTGAGAAACCAGTGCGTGCTAAACTACACTGATCACTGAGAAACCAGTGCGTGCTAGACTACACTGATCACTGAGAAACCAGTGCGTGCTAAACTACACTGATCACTGAGAAACCAGTGCGTGCTAAACTACACTGATCACTGAGAAACCAGTGCGTGCTAGACTACACTGATCACTGAGAAACCAGTGCGTGCTAAACTACACTGATCACTGAGAAACCAGTGCGTGCTAGACTACACTGATCACTGAGAAACCAGTGCGTGCTAAACTACACTGATCACTGAGAAACCAGTGCGTACTAAACTACACCGATCACTGACAAACCAGTGCGTACTAAACTACACTGATCACTGAGAAACCAGTGCATGCTACAGTCTGAACACAACCTGCACAATATTATGTCATGTAGTTAGATAATTTTTCATTGTATAGGTGACATATTATGCCCCTTTTCACAACATGTAATATAAATTTTTGGTGTCCCCAGAATGTGTCTGTGAAATTTCAGCTCAAAATACCAGATCATTTATTACAGCTTGTCAAATTTGCCCCTTTTTGGGTGTGAGCATAGACTGTAAAAAAAGATGGACGACGCCCCTTCGCTCTCTTCCATTGATGAGAACTGAAGCCGCCAGAGTCCCGATATGGCGCTGACATATTGGAACTTGAGTCTGCGCAGTAGCGATCTCGGGACCAGACCTGCGCAGTAGTGAGCAGGAAGTAAAGCCACGAAATCAACGCTCCGCCCTCACTCTCGCAGAATGCACTCAGGGAGAGTGGATTCTGCACAGTTTTTTAAAAATTGATTGCAGTTCGACAAGAGGCTTGTTAAAATAAAGTAAAAATACCATCTCCTCAGTCCTCTGAAGATCCCGAAAAAATGTCCGTTGGTGCTTCAGTGACTACTTCGCTCAGAGAACCTGTCAATCACAGCTGTCAATCATGACGTTACACCACCGCATCACGTAACTAACTAAAGAACAACTTATTTTAAAAATAAACACTTGAACTCACATCAGCGTGATAAAAACGACAGCAAATGAAAGAAACCACCTTTGGAAAAAAGATATTTGAAGTGTAATTTAATTGTTTAGTTGGTCTCGCGTCCCGTTGAATAACACGGGGAGGCGGGGCTTATGACCTATACTAGGACCAGTCACCGGGGGGCGATCGAGACGTTTTGGCTTCACTTTTCAGGGCTTGTGCAGCACGCTTGGGTGTGAGCAAAAACTCGCAGTTTTTGTGTGTGTCCCTTTAAATGCAAATGAGCTGTTGCTCCGCCTCCATTCAGAAGAGGGCGGAGTCTTTACACAAGCTTCAGAAACTCCAGCAATAACAGGCCAATCTCACTCATCCAGAATCCCAGAATCACCAGTAGCGAGTGCAGCCTTACGGAGAGACACAGAGTTTCACTTTTAGACGTTTCTGAATGTTAGTGGAGACATTTATGTAGTTGTTGTGAATGCACATTGATCATCTCATCATCATGTTTAACTTTTACAAAAGTTTGAACTTTGAGCGTTGTAACTTTGCAGATGTTGTTTATGTTCAAACAGCAACATTACACACTAACTAAAGTTAGAAAAGTGAAATCATAATCAACCACCCCTTTAAATAAATGTTGTTCTTTTGTACTTGCAATTC
The DNA here is from genome assembly GCA_022828995.1 of Vimba vimba. Taxonomy (NCBI): domain Eukaryota; kingdom Metazoa; phylum Chordata; class Actinopteri; order Cypriniformes; family Leuciscidae; genus Vimba; species Vimba vimba. The sequence continues at coordinate 37,279,434 of CM040829.1, read as the reverse complement.
ATAAACAATCCTGAAAACATATGCTCCATAATGATTTCCACACCTCATTAAGCAGCATAACCATCTTCAACTGTGATCATATTCAGAAATGTTTCTTGAGCAGCAAATCAGTATTAGAATGATTTCTGAAGGATCATGTGACATTGAAGACTGGAGTAATGAGCTCTGCCATCACAAGCATTTTTTTTAAACATTAAAATAAAAAACAGTTGATACAAATATTTCACAATATTACTGTTTTTCAGATAAATGTAGTCTTGGTACCTTACTTAGAGGTTCCTTACCTTAGAACCTTACTAATACCAAACTTTTGAACAGTAGTAGCCTATATTATTATATCAAAACCAGCACAAGCACACCTTTGTAATTAAAAATGATGTGGACGTCGAAGATCTCAAAAATGAAGTTTATTACAGCTTAGCAGTGCAAGGTACACAAAGCACCTTGGGTTCACCTTGGTTGTCCTCCTCTGGCCACCGGAGAATCTTACCCGTCTTTGGGTCGACACCTCATGCACACTGGTTACAGCTCCATTCAATTGGGCAGAATTATCAAAGAGACTCTTCTAAAATTTGGCAATATAATATACAAACATTTTCCTGGGTGTGGGTGAGAAGACATTCGAGAACCATCACAGCCAGTAGGAGTGTCCTAAAGCGATCATTAAGTTATCTGCAATTCGACATTTAAACATAGAACACATAACATAATGCATTGGCAGATAATAAGAAAGATACATACACATACAGCCGTTTTAAAGGTTACATTCCAAATTAAACCAGAATAGGCCATATCTAAGTATCCATCATGCATTTGTTTTGCAAAAATCTTGTCTTTCTTCAAGGCCTTGTTGGGCTCTCACAATGTCAGATGTTCAGTGATGTTCACATCAGCATATTGTTTAGTTTTGATAACTCAAATAACCAACAATCAATAGACAATATAGTGTGTGTGTGTGTGTGTGTGTGTGTGTGTGTGTGTGTGTGTGTGTGTGTGTGTGTGTACTTGTACAACTATCTTTGTGAGGACCAGTTTGAGTTTTAGACCATTGGAGTGAGGACAGAGAGAGTAAAGTGAGGACATGTTGGCGGGTCCTCAGTTTCTGAAAGCCTGTTTGAGTGTTTGAGGGTCAAGACTTGGTTTTAGGGATAAGGTTATAATGAGGTCAAGGGTCGGTTTAGGGTCAGGGGTCGGGTTAGGCACTTAGTTGTGATGGGTAAGGTTAGGGTAAGCGGCTAGAGACTGTATTGTGTCAATGAATGTCCTGTACAAGATGTACAAGAATGTGTGTGTGTGTGTGTGTGTGTGTGTGTCATTTTGTGTTTTGTGTCCATTTTCTCAGTGTGGACATCCTTTATCCACTTGTTTTCCCTCTATGTGGAAAAACAGCTGTCTGTAGTCTCTGAAATGGTTTGTTTCTGAAATCTCCTCTTGTTTCACTTCTCATTGTCCATTTTTTTCCCACTTGGAGCGCAAGTCCTTCTAGAAGAAGCAGTCACTGGTGTTGTTCGAGTCTGTGCCGATGCTGGGTCTCAGGGTTTCTGGGTCTTTTAGGCCTGGAGTTCTGGATCTTGCAGGTCTGGAAATCTCTATTCTTTTCTTTTTCTTGAGAAAACCCCCCTGGCTCCACTTCCTTCTCGTCCTTCAAACGACCAGATCATCTTTCTCCAGGAGGTTACACATTTCAGGCAAACATCTCGATGCTTATATCTGAAACTGTAATCAAAAGAAGAGGTTGCCCCCCTTTCCCCCACAAGCATCTTTTCACATTCAAACATCAAAGTCACAGAAGGTTCATCTCAAAACATGTTAAAAATTATTTCTAAACATAATGTCATTAAAACATTTATTATAAATTACAACTACATATCAATGCTAATAAAACATGTTTCAAAAAGCATAAAGAATCACCCCCCTTTTGATAGAAAACCTTTTTCTACAATGTGTTACTATCATAAAACTAATTCTAATTTGCATCAGCATTTGCTTGTGACTGAGCTACAGTCATGTTGCTCGTGTAGTGATATGTTTGACAAGGTGTGAATGACTTCTTTATTTCCTTCCATCAGTGCCAACTGGGTTTCTAAATTGCCTATTTTCCTGAGCAACCCACGATAGCCCATCTTTCTTTTGTGTGAAAAGTAACACTGTCTTGCCTTGTGTCCCATCTTTCCACAAGCAAAACAAAAACTTCCTGATCTTCCTTTCTTTTCTCCAAACAGTGCCTTGCCATGTGACCATCCTTTCCACACGCATGAGTTTAAGAGGTCTCTCATTGTCTTGACAATGTCTAGCAATGTGACCAGCTTTTCCACATGCATAGCAAAGAATAACACCTTCTGAATGTATTCTTGCAAATCTCCTTGGTCTATGATGGAAACCATTAGACAATGTAGTAGGGCTGGGGTAAACGATTATTTATTAAACGATTAGTCGGGCGATTATTTTATCGATTAGTCGACTAATCAAAGGACTAATTTGAATTAATTATCCTGTCTGTTATTCGCATATCTCTCGAACCGTTAGTCCGATGGATTTCAAACTTGACAGGTGTCTCGCTACGGGCACGAGTAAGTGCAGTGCCAAGTTTGACGTTGTTTGGATGAGAAATGCAAAAGATATTGTTAAATATATCAGTAAAAGAAGCACTTAGAAGGTTGTGGTTTAAAAAATAAACATTCTGACATAAACACACTGTCAGCTACAATGTTTACTTCTGAATAATATAGTGTAAACGTGATAAATCCATTTTGATTAATTTGAGTAAAAAAAATATTTTCTTTACCAAGAAAGTGGCAAGATGAAAACCACTATGTTCTGTTTCAAACTTTCACATAGCATCTTTAGGTTATAATAACATAAATAATTCAAATCCAGATTTTGATTTTCAAAGATTTATTATAAAAACAGATTATTGTTTCCCAAAAATGCAATAAATTCATAACACGTTTTTTTTTAAATGCAATTAATCCATTAAATCAATATAAAAGTTATTTTTCATATTGAAACTGTTGAAAATACACAACAAAGTAAGTTGATCCACATGACAGCCTCTGAACTCGGTCAATACTAATCTTATATACAGGCACGTACTGGACTAAACATAGGCTACATTCAATCAGCCATCGCTAAGAAATACCTTCTGAAATTTTTTGACGGCGATCAGCTGTAAAATGGCTTGGTCCTGCTCGGTTTTCGTTGACTGAGTACAAGAATTGAAAGTTTTTTAAAAGATCCCCTGGGGTCAACGTGTCAGCATTCGACATAAATTTGACGCTGTCGTGTGAGAACAAGCAACAGTCGGCATTTCTCTTCCTCCCGCGTGCCTCATCTTGTTAATCTCCTCACGTAAATGATTAGATTTCGATGGCTTACGTTTCTTCCCTACGGCAGAATCCACCACAGGTTCATCAATGCCGTCAAATGTATTCATTTTTTTGTTTGTTTGTTGATCAAAAAGTGCAAAGTAGATAAGGAAAACTAGGATGCCGGGTGTATTCAAAGCATAGACTGTAAAAGATTCAAAGCGCCGCCGTTACTGTTTACAATGCGTGGAATGGTGCGCTGTGATTGGTTGAGCGGATTTATCGATTTATCACATTCTGCAGAAAGGAGACTGGCGTTTGTCGCGGTTTGGAAAGAAAGGGAGAAAACATGACAGAATAACACGGCGGGCGGTGTGTGTGTGGCGAGCTGTACCTCCGGGAATGGTACAAAAAAAAATAAAAAAAAAAATAATAATAAAGAAGCGTCGACGCAAAAAATATGACGTCGACGTAATTTTGACAGCACTACAATGTAGAACATTCTCTCCCACTAAATGCAGCAACTGGATGTCTAGATTTGGCAGCTTTCATTTGACTATTTGCATTAGAATTATTGTTGTGTAATTTTAGCAATAATGTCATTGTATTCAGAGAGTGGTGTCACATGCATTGTCACAGCAGACCGGGTGAGTGGGTCACATTTGTTAATCAAGGCCGTCTTGAAACTGACATCATTCTTAGTAATATCAGGATTGCCACTGAAAGTCTTAAATGTCTCCAATAATCGTTCTGAAAATGCTGCTGCATGCTCCCCTTTCCTCATGTGCATCTCAGATATTTTATCCCAATTAACTGACATCACACCTAAGACTTCAAGCAGTGCCTTTTTCCTCTCTGACTTACTAGCATTTCTGTCCTTTACTTTCTGAGTTAAGGCTCCAGACAAAGTCTCAGGCAAGCACATTCTTAACGAAATGCATGCATCACCATCTGTTAAATTGTAAACTTCAGCATATTCCTCCAAGTTTTTCAGAAAATCTAATGGATCTTGTTTGGCAGGATCAAATTTACCAATATTCTTGATCACAGTTTCTAGTTCAGTTGGATTAAATCCTCGGACTATGGTAGAAGTGGACTGGTGCCATGGGAAATCTGACAGAGTATTGGCTACTGAATGACTGATAATCTTGTTCCCAACCCTCAGTCCTGTCTTCCTGTAAATCTGGCGTTTCTGGAACTGGGTTACACAATGTGACACCTAACAATGTCTTACTAAGGTTTTTCTCTGTTGTGCCATCCTTTATCAAAAACTGACAAGCCGCCTGGGCCTCCAAATTGTTGGACAATGTTTCTACAGATGATCTAATCATACTATTGTTAGGTCTAAGAAGTGCGATCTCATTCTGCATCTTGACCTTTTCTTCTTTCCTTATCGTTTCACTAGCCAGGTAATTTTTTGTAGAAATTACCCCAACACTGAGTCGCTCATTTTCAGCCTCTAACTCATCTACTCTCCTCCTAGTTACTTTGTATGAAGCAAAAAGTGCTTGAAGCGCATTAGCAATTTTCCCATTTTTGTTCTTAGGCATTTTGGGATCATTTTCAAACTTAGAGATCGCCCACTTGTACGGTTTATCAACAATATTCTCTATTCCGTCAAACATTCCCTGAGAACCGTGTTTAGCGATGTATTTAACAATCATTTCTTCCATTTTAAAAAAATGTCTTATCAAGCTTTAAAATATCTTGTGATCTAATAGTTATTCACAAAGTCTGATTTAAATGACTACACGTTATCTAGTTCCTTTAAGATATCCGTTAGTCTAATTATTCACAGCTCCAGTACTTCGGACACAAATGATCAAAATAGCCACTGAGGCTTCTGAACTTAACCACAGCCACAATCCATTGGGTCTTAAATTTCATTACGCAAAACAGTTAAGAAATGCAACACTGTCACAGTACGTCGGGCAAAACCACAGTATGTCTGGTTTTATGTTATATTCTTAAAACAACTTACTTGGCCACAGTACTTCAGGCTTAAACAATATTTATCAAATTTAAAACACTGCCACAGTACGTCGGGCAAAACCACACTGCTTCGGGCTCTTGGTTTAAACTTCACAGAGTCACGGCGCGTCGGACTCACTAGCCTACACTATAACACAGAATAGTTGTGAAATAATTCTGTGACCACACTGCGTCAGGTCTATTCAATTACTTTAGAATTTCCTCAGAATTATTACAACTTCACAATCGGTTTCAAGTATGCTAGAAACACACATTTGTTTCAGTTACTTTAGAAACAACTAGTCTAATATCTGCCACCACACTACTTCGGGTTGATTCAATTACTTTAGAATCTTAACAGAATTATAAGAGACCAACACCAAGTTTCAGTTACTTTAGAAACTTTACACTTAAGCACTTTGTTTCAGTTACTTTAGAAACAACAATTCCAATACAACCCCCCTTACGAAAAATAAGTTTATTCAAGTGTGCTATTAGTATACTTCTTTTCAACTAAAAATAAGAAAGTATACTTTCAGTCTACTTTTTATGTAATTCTCAGAAATATACTTCAAATTCCACTTAAGTATACTTGACTTACACTGACAGAAAAGTCTAAGTATATTTGGCCTATACTTGTTGATCGAGATATACTTAAAGGTATAATTAAGTATACTAAGTATTCTTGGCTTGTACTTGTGTTTAATATTTTGATTGAGTAGCTTATTAAATACTTTTTTTTTTTTTTTTTTTTAAACATAATATTACACACTGTCTTATAAAGTAACATGTTCAAGTTTATATAGTAACAAGCTTTCGGGTGGAATAGCTTATAGAGTAAATAAAATAAGCATGGAACTGAACCTGATCTTGTACACAGCGATAATAATTCCCTTATGAAAAATAAGTTTATTCAAGTGTTCTATTAGTTTACTTCTTTTCAACTAAAAAAGAAGAAAGCATACTTTCAGTCTACATTTTATATATTCTCAAAAATATACTTTATGTACTTCTCAGAAATATAATTAATTACACTTAAGTGTACTTGACTTATACTGAGAGAAAAGTCCAAGTATATTTGGCCTGTACTTGTACTCAATGTTTTGATCGAGGTATACTTATAAGTTTAATTATTCAAAGTATACTTGGCTTGAAGTTGTGTTAGCTCTTTTGATTGAGTAGCCTATTAAATATACTTTTTTTTACATAGTTTTTCAAATACAGTCTTATGAAACTTACATTGTTTGAAAATATTGATTAGAATATTGATATAAAACAGATATGTTTCTAATTCTGTGTATTTGAATTTTTGTGTAGGCTAGTCCACTGTATGTATAGGAATTTACTCTGATTCTACTTTACTCTTTCTACTTTTTTTTTTTTGTTTCTCATTGACTGAATTTTCCAGCTATCCATGTTTTCACTGTTATACGGTAGGGGGCGCTATGACACATCTTCTAGTACAGAATCTCCGGAAGGAGAAGAAGAAGTTGAAACAAATGATAGAAGATTGCTCACTCAAATGTAAAATAACGTGATCATCAAACATTAAACAGCTTGTAAATCAAAACTGCTTAATGTTACCAAATGAAATGAAGCGTAACCCATGAAGAGAAAACGACTGTGAAGCTTTAGGGGTGTTGGACTCGATCTCCTCCATCTGTGTTTGATCATCGTTCTGGATCTGATCAAGGCGTAGTCTTTTACAAAAATGAGATTTTCTCATCTTTTTTGTTTAAAATGTTGCCTTTATTTATGAAACTTACCGACATTCAAGTGTTGATAAAAAAGGATGTACGAAGCTAATAAAATGTTTTTAAAATTAAAGTACAGTTAAAAGTATTTTTCAAGTATAAAAAATAACATTTGAACATAGCTAGTATAGGCCTACTGCAAGTGCAAAAATTATATATAAATAGTAAACTATAAGTATAATGTTAAGTTCACTTAAAGAAAACTTGTAGTATAAAACTACTACACTAGTAGTTTACTGAGAGTAGCCTATACTTCAAAGTTGCTACAAGTATTAAAATAGTAAACTACTAGTAGGCTATACCTATAAGTTCACTTGCAGTACAAATGAGAAACGTAATTATGAACTAGTTGTGCACTTAAAGTTCACTACTGTTACACTTATAGTACACTTAAACATATACTTTTATATACTAAAAGTGGGCCAATTTAGTCCCAAGCTGTATTAAAATAGTGCATTTACAAGTTTACTACTAGTACATATTGACATTAGTATACTTACTACATGATGTATACTTAAAAATATACTTGAACATTACTTAAGTATACTTCATGAAATGAACTTTAAGTATAGGCTACTTCTTTTTCGTAAGGGTCTGCCACCACACTGCTTCGGGCTGATTCAGTTCCGTTAGAATCTTAAACAAAATCGTATGGAATACGCTTAACTCCTCCTGCTAATAAACCAAATTCTCTTCTGTCCTTAAAATTTTCCTTTCTAGATTTTTTTAAACGAGGGGGTTCCCTGACGGTCTCGCCCAGGGTGTAATTCAATGTAGAACCGCCACTGTTCCCATTCTACAATTGACTACCATTCGTTCAGGATGTGATCAACCCAAATGGTGAAGAAACAATATAACTTGACTTAATGTAAAAAATATTATTACATTATTTTGCCAGTATGTATATTTGTAAATGTAGTTTTTTTAGAACATCAAATTGGTTGCTCATTATATTCCATAAAAGAATGTTTTTTTTTTGTTTGTTTTTCTCATTTACAGTAACCTAGTTGTACCAGATGTAATTTATCCACTTTTGTCCATACAGTTTTGTTTAATCCAAATTGTACTTATGTATTAAAGTAACACATTCATGCTTGTGTGTAGTCTTAAATGATTTGGCTTATTTAAATGAACAAGAATTTAAGAACAATCACACCAGGGTATATTTTTTTAAAAAGTGTTAGCCCACAGATACATTTATGAGGGTTTATTTACTTTATTGCAATCAACAATTAATAACAATTAGTAAAAGACACAGTTTTAAAGCTTCGCAAGGTGCAATTTATACGACGAGTTGAAGTTTGCTGTGCTTTATGTAGACCTACACGAGGTGAATGCCTGCAATCATTCAGTCATCGACGAATGCACAAAACGTGCAAATTAATAAAAACATTATGAACTTTATGAAACGATACACAATTGTAGTTTAAGTTCGTACTGAAACTATATTTACCTATATTTACCTATATGGAAATAATCCATTAAACCTGCCGAGGAACGAGGAGCGTGAACTAAAATGAGCAGTTCCATGCGCATGCCCGGGAAACCCATGAATATTCATGTAGGCTCCGCCCACTGCCTCTACAGATGCACAACTCACTTTTGCTCCACATTTTTCAGACCAATACCAGAGAATGTCTAATAAGGGGAGAACTTCCACTCTCAGTAAACCTCTGGCTTCTGAACTGGTCGCAGTTCCACTCTGGCTCCACATGAGGGCGCTCACAGGACGAGTGCAGAATGAATGGAGGTCTATGGCGCTATACCCATAGATATCATATAATAAAGGCTAGATGTCTCGTGCGCGCTGCTGGCCAATGGAGGTCGACGTCCGCACACGGCGGCCATCTTAGCACAGGGAGCTCGCTCACTCGTAACATGGTGCATGTGCTTTTAAATAACCATAACTTGCTCAATTTTCTACCGATTTTCAAACGGTTTGGTTTGTTATAAACGTCAGAGATGTAGTTATGATACTGCATACATATGAATAATTATAACAATGGACTTCTATATGAACGAATTATAGCCACTTTAATAACGTTTGTAAGAAACCAAACCGTTTGTAAATCCGTCAAGATTTCAGCGAGATAAGAGGATTTGTGTGCGTGCTGATCACTCACCTTAATGCACAGCTTCCCTGTGTTAAGATGGCCACCGGTGATGCCGGAAGTGACTCCGCCTTAAGACATCTAGCTTTTATATGGATATCTATGGCTATACCCCTCAAAATCCACTTTTCTCAGGATAAAATTTTGAATGTTGTATTCGAAAGGAGATGCAAAGAAATGACACATTGCTGGGTGTTAGATTTTTTAGAGTCACTTATTTGCGTCAATGACGTCATACACATCGTACGAGCAGAGATACTGCTTTACGGCAATCCTTCAGTCACTTTGGCGCTTTCGCGCTCTGCACTTTCTTTTCTCTCGAGGCATCGACAACACAGCTGACACAGGCAAACACACAACACAGCTGACACAGGCAAACACACAACACAGCTGACACAGGCAAACACACAACACAGCTGACACAGGCAAACACACAACACAGATGACACAGGCAAACACACAACACAGCTGACACAGGCAAACACACAACACAGCTGACACAGGCAAACACACAACACAGCTGACAGGCAAACACACAACACAGCTGACACAGGCAAACACACAACACAGCTGACACAGACAAACACACAACACAGCTGACACAGGCAAACACACAGCACAGCTGACACAGGTAAACACAACACAGCTGACACAGGCAAACACACAACACAGCTGACACAGGTAAACACACAACACAGCTGACACAGGTAAACACAACACAGCTGACACAGGCAAACACACAACACAGCTGACACAGGTAAACACACAACACAGCTGACACAGGTAAACACAACACAGCTGACACAGGTAAACACACAACACAGCTGACACAGGTAAACACACAACACAGCTGACACAGGTAAACACAACACAGCTGACACAGGCAAACACACAACACAGCTGACACAGGCAAACACACAACACAGCTGACACAGGCAAACACACAACACAGCTGACACAGGCAAACACACAACACAGCTGACACAGGTAAACACACAACACAGCTGACACAGGCAAACACAACACAGCTGACACAGGCAAACACACAACACAGCTGACACAGGCAAACACACAACACAGCTGACACAGGCAAACACACAACACAGCTGACACAGGTAAACACACAACACAGCTGACACAGGCAAACACAACACAGCTGACACAGGCAAACACACAACACAGCTGACACAGGCAAACACAACACAGCTGACACAGGCAAACACACAACACAGCTGACACAGGCAAACACACAACACAGCTGACACAGGCAAACACAACACAGCTGACACAGGCAAACACACAACACAGCTGACACAGGCAAACACACAACACAGCTGACACAGGTAAACACACAACACAGCTGACACAGGCAAACACAACACAGCTGACACAGGCAAACACACAACACAGCTGACACAGGCAAACACACAACACAGCTGACACAGGTAAACACAACACAGCTGACACAGGCAAACACACAACACAGCTGACACAGGTAAACACAACACAGCTGACACAGGCAAACACACAACACAGCTGACACAGGTAAACACACAACACAGCAGACACAGGCAAACACACAACACAGCTGACACAGGCAAACACACAACACAGCTGACACAGGCAAACACACAACACAGCTGACACAGGCAAACACACAACACAGCTGACACAGGTAAACACAACACAGCTGACACAGGCAAACACACAACACAGCTGACACAGGCAAACACACAACACAGCTGACACAGGCAAACACACAACACAGCTGACACAGGTAAACACAACACAGCTGACACAGGCAAACACACAACACAGCTGACACAGGCAAACACACAACACAGCTGACACAGGCAAACACACAACACAGCTGACACAGGTAATACACACAACACAGCTGACACAGGTAATACACACAACACAGCTGACACAGGTAAACACACGTGCTGGAAGAGTTTTTGTTTAGCGGTATCTCTGGTCGTAATCAGTCCTTCACTGACCAATCAGCGTTCATTAGCAGAATGCTAGTGTGTTATGGGCAACAACAACTCAACCTGTAAGAAATCGAAAGGACATAAGTACTCGTTCATTCAACTTTCGACCTATAACCCATGTTGAACTTGCAAAACCTACAATCAAATCTGAGATTTCTCAACGGCAATCGGGTGAAAGAGACAAATTTAGCCGTCTAGCCCCATAGACTCCCATTCATTCTGCACTCATGGGCGATCGCCCCCAGTGGAGCTCTGGTGGAACTACAACCACAATTCGGTACAATAGAACTTAATAGGGAGTGGCCAGGCTCTCCGTAGATGGGCTCTGCCAATACTGCAAAAGGGAGAGCACGCAAAACTTGTCACTTGAAAGCGAAAACAGTGTTTGAGATTCGTCGCAGCAGATGCAGCTGTAGTTATGTACTCGTGTTTGTGCCAGAAAAATATCCAAGACATTTGTTAGAAAATATTCTACAAGTGTGCAACTCTCATCGGATGAATTCACATGCTGATTTGCGGATGAGCAAAATTTCTCCGTGACTTCACATTTTTTGATGCAGGTGTGTGAATGCGTTTTGCACCATATTCACTGTATAGCAAAACTGTGAGCATGCAAGTTTCTTAATTTGTGATTTGTATAATGTGATTTGTGAACCTGCAATGAAGAATTTGAGAAGGTGTAACTGTTGTTTGGTGTTTGTGGAAGAGAAAAAGGTCTACAAGTTTGCAACTCTTAAAACATTTCTCTCTACAACTACAAATTCCACTGTCACAGGATTTCAGTTGATTTGCACCAAAAATGCCTTCATATGTTCAATGCCTTTTATGTTTAAACTGAAGTCGGACAAAGATGGAGAGACTCAAGAAGAAGTGACAACATGTAGAAGCAACAGGACATTTCTGAATGGTTAGTTGATGAAGCTGATGATAGAGTTAACTATCTTCTAGTCATTGATTGGCATATTCCGTCATTATAATCTATAAATCGCTCGTGTGGGAACTGTTGTAAGATGCCTACAGAGTGACATGCGATTGCATTTGTGTTACGTATTGCAATAAATGTGAAAAGACGGATGCTACAGTTTGAGCTTGAGCAAATGTGCACGACTACAACAACTCTTCCTCTTCTCAACATGGACTGCGTGTTCTGGGGGCGGGGTTTATGTAAATTCTAGGGTTGATGATGTCACTAACCCGGGAGGAATGTGGTGTAGTCTCTACCAGCCGTTTGTTGTAGTCCTTAAAAAGTGATTTCTGTAAAAGCAAATATCTCCCTTTGCTCTGAACTTTGAGCGTTGTAACTTTGCAGATGTTGTTTATGCTCAAACAGCAACATTACACACTAACTAAAGTTAGAAAAGTCAAATCATAATCAACCACCCCTTTAAACAGCTTGATTTTCACCACAGGGGAACTTTAAAAGATTGTACCTCATTTTTTGGCGTCACTAAGCATCGCCTGCATTCATCTGACAAAAAAAGCACATAATTTCATAAATAATATAGGATCTCTGGAGAACTTAGTTCTGATTGGTTAATCACAATGCTGAGAGGAATAAAAGTTTTGTATAATAAATGATTAACTGTTATTATAAGATTTTCAGCATAATGTAAACAGAGTATAAAAACAAAGTTCATGAAACAAAAATGTCATGTATTTTCCTTGCGGTAAATGTCAGATACACAGATAACATTTATAACAGAGATACATAACATCATTACAGATTATATAAAGTAAATATTTTAGATTTACAAGATTTTAGATTTACGCATTTCAATCAATTAAAAATTAAATCAAATTTAATAGAATAATCCTTACACATTTTAATTGAATAATTGATTAAGGATTGTTCACTTATTCAATTAAAATGTGTAAGGATTATTCCATTTAATTGGATGGAATTTTACTATTAATTGAAAGGCATAATTCTAAAAAAAAAAAAAAAAAAAGCTTAAATGTTTTTGAGTGCACTTTGATCTCTGCATATTGTGCACGAGCACGTACAGCGTCACATGCTGTTATGACCAGTGGTGTCCAGAAGATGGCAGTGCTGTGAATATAACCGTGCTGGAGCTTCATGAGGAAAACACACAACATTCACACAGAGTTATTCAAATTAGGCAGTGTGAAAATGTATATATATATATATATATATATATATATATATATATATATATATATATTATTATTATTTATTTATTTATTTTATTTATTTTTTAAATAAAAAACAATATGCAGAAATATCCTTACCTAAATGCAAATCATATTGGAATTCCCTGTATAATCATCAGAAAGAGGTCTGGAGTTTACACTGTCTCAACAATAAAATTAAAGAAGTCATATATAAAGTTTAATTTACCCAGTGAGACAAGACGTCTTTAGATTTTCAGAAAAATGGAGACTATATGTGTCTTTTGCAGAATCCATTAAACATTTATTCTATCAATGTGTATTTACCAAATTACAAATTAAACATTTAGCTTCAAAAAACAGCGATCGCGAACAAAACAGCTGTGCGGGCTGATCTCAATCACGCGAACATTATTACACAGAGCTGCGCGATCCACTGAGAAGCATTTAAATTCAGCGCAGAATTCTCTCTCTATTATAAACCCACAAATGACTATTTGGACATTTCACACCAAAACTTATGAATTAACTTTAGTAAAACAACATTTTTGGCAGAAATGTGCCTGTATTCATATTAAAAATGCTGTTAATATAGTCATGTATAAATGTATTAAATGTAATGCAGTAATGTTTTTTTTAGAAGTTATGGCAGTTTATTTGCTTTATTTATTTATTTATTTATTTTCATTTATATTTATACTAAATGTTTGGGCTACTGTTTTTGATAACACATACAACAGGTTTATAGAAAATCAACAAAAAAATCAATAAATATTTTCATAATTTTTCAGGATTTTTTTTTTTTTTAATGCTTGTATGTCTGAACCAGAATATCAAGATATTTTATTATTTCCCATATGATGGTGAAAAGTAAAAAAGCTTCACCATGTTATGTATAATAAATATTGGAGTATAACAAATAAAAATTCCTTTTAGATTATTTTATCCCTTGAGCCCTCGCACACAAAAAGGTTGGAGACCCCTGGTATATAGTAGGCTAACTGTATGTTTTATAATTACAAGTTTGTGTAATTTGGGGTTACTGTAGCCAGTTACATTTCATTATTTGTATTTTATGGCATTGTACATTTTTTGTTTTTATTTGAAGGCTGAGGCTTCATTAATAAACACAACCCCAATAATCATCATTGTTTTGAGATGTTACTTGATGTGAATAGCTTGTCTGATAGGCTACAGTATTGTGGCATAGTATCAGGACATCCTGGCTAGTGTCTGTCGGACATGGCTAGAGGCAAATGGCCGGATGATGGGCCTATTTGGGAGAACGTCCAGGGCTGTTTTTTAGCCCCAGTCCGTCCCTGGTATTGACAGCACTCCAAATTTACAAAAAAATGAGCTCAATGTTAAAATTGACCGGAGTTCTCCTTTAAGCTAAATTAAGAGTTTTCTGAGAGGATTATTAGAATCTTTATGAATGCGGGCCCTGGACTTTTCTCTCAGTATAAATCAGGTACACTGAAGTGTAATTTTAAGTATATTTCTGAGAAGTACATAAAATGTAGACTGAAAGTATACTTTCTTATTTTAAGTTTAAAAGAAGTAAGTGTGAAAAACACCAAGCTTACATTAGCTACTGCTACTATTCCCCACCAATTCACAAGCACAAGAGAAAAAGTATTTTGTACTTACATTTAATACCCCTGGAACTCAATGGAAGTTGATTTGAAGATGGTATAGTTGGTAGTGTTGTTATAACCAGTCAACTGAACCAACAATCTTTTCACAAAACTGACAAAACCTTGTCAAAATCCATCAACATTCAGTGCATGAGCTACTTTCTGACATTCTAACTGAAAGTGGGTGAATATCAAAATACATGATAGAAACATTTTGTTACACCAATTACAAGTGTTTTTATTACAACATTTGGCCCTGGACTAGGGTATTCTATTTGTCCATTCTATTGGCTCTATTCTATTTGGAAGACTTGTGCTGGCTGCACAAGTCTAATTTAAGGCTCTCACAAATAAATAGTATGGATATATTATACATTTTCTGAGTCATCAGAGTGCCTTGAGTATTGAAGTTGTTGACTTTTGTGTCCGTGGTGTTCTTTCATGCCACAGGGATAAAAGAAAGCATACAGTTTAGGTGGAAATTGTGAAAAAATGTGTTTTATTTCTGGTTTAAAGAAGTCATGTGACCTCTGTGTTTGTCAGACAGATTCAGTACTGGGCTTAAATGAAAGGCTAAAAGGTCCCCTTTCCAGCGATACCAAGCACCATATTATAGAATATTGACAATATCCCTAGCATGAGCCTAAACAAGATATACACCAGATTTCAAAAACGGAATTTATCTTAGGGGGTTAGTAACTTCATGAGCTGAAAAAAGTGACTTCGCTACCACCCCTGCACTGCCATCGTGATTTTTCTAATACTAGGGGTGTATACCTTGCCAAATAACAATGATAGCATTTTCCCCCCCGATGATACCGATCAACCCCCCTGGCTCATGGACTACATGTCTTTCGGAATTTTGAGAGTAGCCTACAATTCTATTGAGGTTCTGAGCCTGCTGATCAACTATTAGTGAAATCATCACAGATCCATTGATTTTGGTTGGATTTTTATGATTTTTTCTGTGGAATGAGTATACTGTTTGGTGAAAAGAATGACATATTGACTGATGTCATAACTTGGGGGAATAGTTGATTGCCAATGAAGTAAAGGTGAAAATATTGGAAAAAGGTGAGAAAACGCCTAATTTTTTGCATTAAATTGATGCAAAATCATGTAGAAATGTGTTTTAAGAGTTATTTTTTCAGTGGATGTTGTCAGCAAATGTGTTCTTTGTATCTGGAATGCATTTATTGACAGCCTACCAAACCCACTGAGGATTTGAGGGAAAAAAATCATTTTTCACATTTTTCTGATAAAAAATAAAGGGTGCATACACTAAAATGGCCAAAAAAAATTTTCGCGATATTTCCGGCAGAGCAGACCCTCCAATTATTGGTTCTTAGGGTCAAAGTTAACAGAAAAAACACAAATAAAAAGTATGACAGACCATGTCAGGTTCAACCCATTTTATTGAGCTTTTGAGACTTTGGCTCCCCAACTATAACTCATTTCAGCTGTTCTGTAACCGAAAACTCAGAGTTTCCCGTCTCAGGGTAAGTCAACTCAGAGTTCAAGTTTTAACTCAGAGTTGGTTGAACCTCCTTACTGAAACAGGCCCCTGGTCAGTTTTAGGTTTTTTTTGTTTGTTTTTTTGTCTAGCTGTTTTGATCTCATTTTCTGTTTGTTTATTTTTGTGGTATGAAAGTTATGAGTTTGTGAAGTTAATTTTTTTTTTCTTGGGTTCAAATAAAGACCCATTTTTTGTGCAAAGCTTGTGTTCCTTGTTCTTGGCTTCTCGGTCCCTCACAGTAACGTTTGATTGTGAATCAAATTAAAATGTTCTTCTCTTCTCAAACGTAGGCAGAGGCATATAGTGACAGATTAATCAATAATGTTGCAAAGATATTGCATCAATCCATATGTTTCATTAGGCTACTAGGCTATTTGTTTTTCCTTACTCTTTATTCATTTAGGCTACTTATCAGTTATTCATCATCTTCCGTCATCGCACTGCTTGTGTAGCGCACGCATTCTCAGACCTGTCACCTGTCACTCATCATCGTAGAGGAGGTGTTTGGAATCATTCCCGCGTTACAATCATCAGCCAATCAAGGTGGTCACTTCAGTCCAGCTCGTGCATGAGTAATGACGTCATCCATAGCAACGAAGACTCACTCTTAGTTTAGGAGTTGTCATTTTTCTTTACTAAGAGTAGGTCTGAAAGGCATTGTGAATAACTTTTAAGAGAAAACTCCTAGCTAAAATCTTTTAGTGCGATTTAGGAGTACTCCTAGTGTTAAGATAAAATGCTTTGTGAATACGGCGCCTGGAGTTTACTCAGTGCTGTCTCAACAATAAAGTTAAAGAAGTCATAAGTTTAATTTACCCAGTGAGACAAGACGTCTTTAGATTTTAAGAAACATGGAGACTATATGTGTCTTCTGCTGAATCCATTAAACATTTATTCTATCAGCGTGTATTTACCCAATTACAAATTAAAGATTCAGCTTTCTAGTTAAGATATTTTTATTGTATAAGAATAGGGGTTGATATAAACCTGATATAATCTGAAATAGAATATACAAGATGTACTGTAGAATTCTTGAAACCTTTTTTCTTGTTAATTCCTTTTACGTAATTCCCCTGTATGGTTTACTTTTTTCTCTCTCTTTATTCCTCTTAATTCTACTACGACATGTGCATAAAAAAGAAGAAATATGTAATTTAGGCGACATAAAGGAGAGATAAATATCAGTGATAGTGATGCATTATTGTTCATTTATTAGGTGATGATGTGTTTGACAATTAAAACTGAATCAACAAATAAACTGTAATATAACAACGCCCTTCAGCCGAGACTTATTCACAATACAGCATGGCTTACATATTACGTATTTATTACTTAATGCAATCAAAAGAAACAAATTAAGAACAAGATTAAAATGATAAACTAAAACTAAATTCATTTAAACAGCACGTACACACACACACACACGCACAGACATAAACACAAACTGATTAGCAAAAA
Organism: Vimba vimba; assembly: GCA_022828995.1. Taxonomy (NCBI): domain Eukaryota; kingdom Metazoa; phylum Chordata; class Actinopteri; order Cypriniformes; family Leuciscidae; genus Vimba; species Vimba vimba. Next base: position 37,261,558 of record CM040829.1, on the reverse strand, counting down.
CTTTAAGCAAAATCACATCTTAAAGGAGGGTGAAATGCTATTTCATGCATACTGAGTTTTTTACACTGTTAAAGAGTTGGATTCCCATGCTAAACATGGACAAAGTTTCGAAAATTAAATTGTACGTTTGAAGGAGTATTTCTGTGCCAAAAATTGTCCTTCCGGTTTGTCACAAGTTTCGGAAAGTTTTTTTCGAGTATGGGTCTGTGTCACGTCAGCTGGGGCGTAATTTCCTTATATGGGTCCTAAGGGCACTTCTCCCGGAAGAGCGCGGGCGCACTCATAGACCAGAGGGAGAAGAGAGCGAAAGCAGTACCTCATCTAAGCGCTGTGCTCGGCTTTAGGGAAGTCAATGTCACCAAAGAAGTGTGTTTTTGTTTGCCAGGGCAAGACAACCCTGCACAGATTCCCAAAGAACCCAGCGTTAAGGGACCAGTGGATGGAGTTTGTTTTTCCAGAGCATCAACGGAGTTGTGCAAGACTGTTTGTTCCCTGCATTTTCGACAATGATTGTTTTATAAAAAAAAAGCCCAGATCGACGGATTTGCAGATCGTCTAATGCTTAAGGACCGAGCAGTCACAATGATAAAGGTTCGCAGTCGTGCGTTGGAACCGCAGGCGGTGAGTAAAACTGCTTCAAATGTCTCTGTGTGTTGTTAGCTCGGCGGGTAAGCACAGCTTTAGCTCCGCCCACACGGCCCGCCTCCAGCCGCTCGTTTTTTTTCCGGAAGGACTCAGTACAGCCGATCTTTCTTTTATAAATATAATAAATACCTATACTACTCTATAGGTACTCAAGATTAACAGGAGATTGAGTGAAAATGAGCATTTCACCCCCCCCCCCCTTTAAGGTTGCAGTAATTCTAAACTAAAATTCTTTAAAAAAAGATTATGCTGATTTTATGTGTGTGTGTGTGTGTGTGTGTGTGTGAGTGTGTGTTTATTTAAAAACATACATTTAATTATGCCTTTAATTTAACGCAGCATGGAGGGCAATTTTAATAGAACATGTATAATTATATCAAGACAATACAGTAAACCAGATAGATAGATGAATTAGCAAACAATTTATCAAGTACAAATCAATGATTCAACCAATCCATACCAATCATAACCAACATGCATGTTCAAGAAGGGTTATCATTTTGAAGAATTTGGAGGGGTTGTTCCACATTTCCTTCAGCCACATTTTCTTCATAACTGCAGTAGTTGCAGCGGTCACAGCGGTCGGCACAGCACTGACAGTTGCATTCACAGCAGGGGGCACAGCAGGCACAGCCGTAGCCACCGATAACTAAAGTAAGTATTATAAATAAGCTCAATGCAAGGAGCACAATACAACCGTATTTCTGTGGAAAAAATCAGTTAATTAATACAATAACTATTTTTTATAGTCGACTGTCATTCAGAAGATACTTTTATCCAAAGTGTTATTACAGGGATAATGACTGTGAAGCCGTATAGTCTTGCTTAAGGGCCAAATACAGGGTGGTTTCATATTCATAGCTTCATTGGTACACATTTTTATGCATTTTAAAACACTGAAACTTAGATAACAGCAAATATTTTTGCATGAACTACTTTAGAGACAAACAAATCTGCTTAAGTATAAAATATACAATTAGTTTAGTTAAAAATGTTATGGTGCACTGCTAATTCTGTGTGTGTGTGTGTGTGTGTGTGTGTTTGTGTGTGTGTGTGTTTAGAGCCATAAAATCATTATAATGTAAATTAGGTCCATGTATTATTGTAAATAATTGAGTTGTTAAAACTTCAGAATAATGTTTTAGAATTTAATTTCATAAATGTAATAATCAGCCCAAAGTCCAGCTTTGCACACGGCATCCTTTATGAAGCTGGATGGCATATATTGTCCAAATGTCTGCTAGAATATAATTACATGTCACAAGGTTTTACTTTAAATGTCAGACCTAAAATATATTAAAATAAAGCTGCAAGCAGCAATCCGGGGCCAAGCCCGAAGGCATCGCAAGCACAGCAAGCACCAGGGCCAGAGTGGGGCCACTTTTCAGCCCGGGAGTTTCAGGCCCCACTCTATTGGTAGGCGGTGCCGCGGTAGCCTACCTGAGAAAACGTTTTGGAAAAGATGGACTATGGTCCCAACCAACTCTATAGGAGGGGAAGGAAGAACTCCCTCACATGGTACAACCCATGCAGAGGCTGCGTGCTGCGGTGTCAGAATGCGGAACGTGTGTAGCCTAATGTAACTAACGTGACAAATGTGGAAAAAAATCAATAAATCCTCGACTGGCCCAAAAGTGAAGCGGCCCACCGGGAATTTTCAAGCACATCAAGCACAGCAGCACAGCAAGCATTTAAGCACATATGAGAACAAACATAGTGACAGTCGACTTCAGAAAATTATTTCTTAGGAACGGTAGCAAATGCGAAAAATCTGTTTAGTCATTTCTGTGTGGCTCGGTCCAAAGAACATATGAGCTCATTTCCGTAAGAATTGAGCAAAATTTGAATGAGAAGTAGCGAAAAAACTGAATACTGTAATTTTCAAAATGGCCACTACTGTAATGGACAGAGTCTTAATGTAAGATGTTGAATGTGATCAGCATGAAGAGTGGAATCAGGTGTACTAAGTTTAATTTTTCTAGATCAAATGGTTTAAAAGTTATAACCATTAGAAAAGTAAATTTTTGAACTGGTGGTGGCGCTATAGAGTTGGCCGTAGAGACTCCAAAATTGGTCCAGTTACTGGTCATTACCATCACTACAAGTGTGCCAAATAAAAAATAAAAATAAAATAAAAAAACAGCTGTTTCAGAAGTACAAGTGAAAATGAACTCAAAATTAAGAACTTTTATATATATTTTCTGCACATTATATTTATTGAGTTCCTTTCTCAGATAGACACCATGTCTGTAACTGAAACAACTTTTCCACCACTTAAGGCCACAGTACCTCTTGCGGTCTGGGCATGTGCCACACAGGATTCAAACTCACGAGCGGAATGGTTCGGGGTTCGTGACATGTGGTTTACCAGCTTGCGCCACTCAGGGAACGTGAATTACAAAGCTGCAGAGGAAAGGCTTCAGTGAAAGAATGAACACACAAAAGTATGTTAATCAGATTAGCATGCTAAGATAGCTTAAAGCTAATGTAGCTTATGGTTAGCTTGATAGCTGAAGAGCCACATTAGAAATAATGGCATCTGGTTAGCATGCTAACCAATTAGTATGCTAAGCTAACTAACATAAGGCTACAAATACAGGCAAGGTCAACTTTGGAGATGAATATATTGGGAACGGTAGTGAATATCAAATATCCGTTCAGTCATTTCTGTGCGGCTCGACCCAAAGATCATCTGATTAAATTTCGGACAAAATTGAGCAACATTTGATCTTCCATATCTCGTCGGAATCAGCATAAGCCAAGGAATATAATGACATAAAGAAATACAATTTTGAACTATGATTTCAAGAGTTATAAGCGTTTCTGCAAAAAAAATGTATATCTATGGAACACTAGGTGGCGCTGTGTTCAAACTTCTCTTGTCCCTTCTGGACATGGTGTGGATCATGTGCTGATACGTCAAATAGCTTAAAAGATATTGCAATTTATGACAAAATTCAAAATGGCGGACACATGGTTCATCCAATCTGGCATGATTCGGCATGACGCAAGGAATCTATAGACACCAATATTATGATTTTCTGACAAATTGTTCAAAAGTTATCGGCCAAAATAGCCATTCTCCAGATCTCATGACCCGTAGGTGGTGCTGTTCCCAACTTTGGCATGGACCCTGTTGTATTACAAATTCAATAAATGTTTAATTTATGTTTCAACATTAAAAGTTAAGACTTTGATTTTAGTAGGGTCAATTTTTAGCTAGAAACTCCGGCCAGTCCTGTTTTCTCTATTGTGTTTTAAATGAGTCAGATCACTGAATATCTCACCTTTTGTTCTGCAAATGGCTTTCAGAGCCCAAATGGCTCTTGGAGCCCCAGCCCCAGAAGTCGAATCGTTAGGCTGATTGGATTAGCAATGCAATAGACTGTTATGCTGATTGAATTAGTATTGGCCAGACCCACAGTCTAGGGTGTGTTTTCTAAACATGCTTTATTCAGAGTCTCCGCCTCTATGTAATCCCTCCCCTCTTTGAATGTGTATAACTACAATGCATACTGTATTAGATTTAGACTTTGGTGACTGCAGCTACCAACAGCTCGTGTTCTCAATAAAGAATCCTGCTGAAGAAAGAACCAAGTCTCCTGGTCTTCGATTCTGAGTTTACAACAACCCTCAGGTCATGGCTCCAATGAAGCGCACCAATTTTCGTTTCAATTGATCAAAGTTTGGCCAAGCTATAGCTTCTGAACCAATTTTGGGTCGACCTCGTTAAGTTTGCAACATCATAACTTTTGAACAAAAATTATTAAAAATGTTAACCCACAAATTTTGAAGGAGGAGTAGCAAAAAAACTGAATACTGTACTTTTCAAAGAGAGGGCGGAGTCATAATGTAAGATATTGAATGTAATCAGCATGAAGAGTGGAATCCGGTGTTCATTCGTTCGTTTATTTATTTATATAGCACCTTACAGACCACCCCCGTAGTTCCAAAGTGCTGTACATTGCAGTAAAAAAGAAACCAACAGAACAACAAGACAAAACACAAATACACCCATGTACTAATGTACTAAAATTCCAAAGAGTACAGATACGATTTTAAGCAGTCCTTAAAAACATTTCGATTTATGGAAGATCTAACATCCAACGGCAGATTATTCCACAATCTTGGACCAGCGACAGAGAAAGCACAATCACCTTTTGAGATGTGCACGGGGAACAGTTAAAAGAAACTTGTTTGCTGATCTTAGTCTTACGCCTGCACTGTAGGGCTTAATAAGCTCAGCTAAATATCCTGGCGCCATTTTGTGAAGTGCTTTAAAAACATATATCAGAATCTTATACTGTATCCTAAAATGTATTGGTAGCCAACCTAAAGAAGATAAGAAGGGAGTAACATGTTCCATTTTCCCACCATTCATCAACAACCTTGCGGCAGCATTTTGTACAAGGTGCAAACGGGCAATGTGTGTTTGACCGGTCCCAACATAAAGTGCACTACAGCAGTCTAGGCGGGAAAAAATATAAGCATGGACAACTTTTTCCAGGTCGCTGGCTGAGAGTATTGGTTTCAATTTGGCTATTGCTCTTAAATAAAAGAAGCAATTACGAACCACTGTCTTTGGTGCTGGTGCTATAGAGTTGGTCCTAGAGCCTCCAAAATTGGTACAATTACTTTTCATGACCATCTCTAGAATAGTGCCAAATTTCATAATTTTCCTTCTTACGGTTCATGGGGCTGCCATTGACTCCCATTTGGGAAAAATAATAATAAAGTAAACTAACTGCGATGTGCAATATGGCGGAATAGTCCCGCCTTCTAAGTAAATGAGCCAATCGCTGATTGGTAAAGTCATTGCATCACTGCAACTCCCATTAGAAGCTTGCGCTTAGGACTGCACATGCGCATTGGCTGGTTGAGCATAAGAAACAACATTTATGATACAGTTATGTCAGATTTTGTTGCTGAAATATGTTATTGAATTGTGTGTTCGGCAAGCAGTTTTTGAGATTTCAGGATTCCCCCATTCAACTAGATAGGACTTGGTCTTGGATGCCTCAAACACGCCCATAGGCGTCGCAAATATGGCCGCCGAGTGAATAGACTTCCTCAAAGGGACTTTGGTGTTAGTCAGTCTTCATGAACTACTTATGTATGAATACTAATGAGAGCACATTGAATGGTTGACACTGCATAGCAACCTATATTTTCTAACATATTTTCTTACATAACCTATAACATTTCTGAATATGAATAAAATGAATTTAAAAAATTGCAGTATACAGAATACCTGTGAACTGACAACAAAGCTCAAAGTCAATTTTCGTAGTTTGGTCTCATTTCTTCCTGGGATCGATTCAGTGGGTTTACACCATTTCAGATGATGCTCATCCTCAGAAACATACACTCCATTCCAGTCTGTGTTCCGACAGGCAAGATAATTACCATCAAGGAGCAGAAGGATGATCCACACAAATGGTGGAATCAGGCAAAGTACGAAATCTTTCCACTTTGTATATTGACAAATGGAACATGTATTGCAATGTTTGGGTATACGTTTAAATGGCTGTAAAGCTATAAACATTAAAGAAAAAAAGAAAAGGAAAGATGCAGCGAAGATCAAGTCTGATGCCTTTGCATTCAGCTCAGCTTCGCATGGGCATGAAAATTGGTCATCAAAAAACCACTCCAATGGGACTAATAAAAGACTCAGTGGAATAGAGGTGAAAACTGCAGATTTGGACAGTCCACTTTTAAATGTTTTTACAAATTGTTGTGTTAAAGGCATCTTCTGAGGCTCACACAGCTGCTCTTGATTGATGATGTTTGATTGCTTCTCTCGAGATGTTTAAAGATGGACAGGTCCCCTTAAATAAAAATATCTTAATTATTTCATATCCAACAAGTAAAGAACAGACATTACATTTACATACACCTTAAATGACAGATAGCCACATACAATTATTAATAATACTTATTATTAAATACTGTATTTTAGCTAAGAAAAAACTTCTTAAGTCTTCTGTAGGGTCGCAGATATAATCAATAAATAATATTACAATGATGAACTATAGTTACAAGACTACAGTTTTTTTTACATTTTTCATAGATTAATTTACTTTAAAAACTTCATGTTACAATCATTATTTATAAACAGAAATGATTGCATATTCAATAAGAGTCAATAAAGAACTCAATTTGAAAGTTTATTAAATTAACTGAAATTATGCATTCAACTTTACTATAAAAAAAAAAAAAAAAAAAAAAAAAACCTTTAAAAATTACTATAACAACACCTTTGTATCGTCTCATACACAGACACCATTTAACCCTCTGGGGTCTGGGGTGTTTTTGGTGTCCTTGAGATGTTCTGACATACCCTGACATTTGTGCTTTTTTCAGTTGCTTATAAACATATCAATGGCAAAAAAAATTACACTCTATTTAGCACCTTTTAACAGGACTACCATGATATGTGAGCCACATGTATGTACATGTTTTCATTTTTGAGAGAATAATGTTTATCCATGGTTATTGAAAAAACTAAAAATAAGGCCACAAAACACATACTAAATATATGTCAATAAGACTTTTGACTAATGGATGTCGTCGCCTGGGTTTTTTCTTCAAAATGATGTGAAAATCATCCTGCCTAATCATTCACATAAAACGATACATTGATTTAAGTTTTGCGAAACACTTTTAGTTTGGAAAGCCAATATGCGGATGGGGCGTAAACGATCATGCATATTTAGTGGTTCACACCTGATGAGACAATTCCCCTGCATACTTAATGAGCCATTCATTCAGGTGTGTCACCTATAGCTAACTTAAATATACAAGCTTCATAAAAATGATAATTCTAGAAGAAAATTTCAGATGGCATTTAGAGGCTTTTGCATCTGAACTCTTCATATACACACACACACACACACACATACATACATATATATATATATATATATATATATATATATATATATATATATATATATATATATATATATATGTGTGTGTGTGTGTGTGTGTGTGTGTGTGTGTGTATATTCACAAATATTTTATATACATTTTTTTTTTTTCACATATTGTGCTTGCAAATTGTATAATATCCAAGGTAAACATGTCTAGTAATTGTGCAGTTAATTCTCATACTGTATTTTCAGTTTTGGAATATTTATCCTCTCCCCAAATTTGTTACTAATAAAACACAATACAAATTATTTAAAGAAAAAAATATATTTACCTTTTAATAGTTTGTTTACATCTACCTTGTAAATATATTTTTTTATTAAAAAGGTTACAATTACAACAAAAATTCAAGTGTAATCTTACAGTATATTCTACAGTAAAAACTGTACCCAAATCTAGTCAACAAAATGTTGTCTTTCATATTTCGCCTGACTGTAACTTGTTTTTATGAAATATTAGGGCATATAAATGTTAATTTGCAGTTTAATACGTTGCTTATACAAATAGCCTACATTTTATTTCAACATATTTCAGTCGATTTTTACTCATCTCAGTATAGCAATACAGTTTGCTAAAACATCATCATTCATTCACACACTCGATTTAAATTTAAACTGTCTTTTGCGAGCTGTGGTAAACAGCGCGCATCTCTGCCGTTCATTCATTCATAAACAGAAACCCGATTCACGTGAGAAGGGAAAAAAACTTACTACTGTATTCCTCAGCTCAGTCTGATCCTTACTCCTCGAAATACCCGCACTTCTGAGGGACATTTTCCATTATTATTATTCCTCACAGCGCTGCGAGACGGTATAAACAAGTAATGATCTGAATAAACTTATGTTTTCTCAAGCTGATATGGGGATTCACAGCAATCACAGGATTGCGCGGATTGCCTCAGACATTTGCGTTTGAATAGCGCGCGCTCTCCGTGGGCGTGTCACATTACATTTGAATCAGCTGTAATGAGCTCGACTGGAATCGCTCTCTTTAAATACAGATTTTTTACAAGATGAGAATATTTGTTTTTTATATAAATTACTTCATTTAAAAGAGGAGAATTCAAGCTTCATGCCTGTGTGTCTGTATGCCTGTTTGACTGAGTATTCGCTGAGTTACAGTTCATTTTCGGACACGTTTCAGAATGGACTACACTGACAGAGAGAAGGCAGAACTCGCTTGGTGTTTATTTTTCTTTATTTGGCAAAAAGCACACACTTTGTTTTTATTGTGAGTATACACAAAAATAATACACATTTAACAGAATCGATTGATGTATGAAACTCCTATGGAAAATCAAAGTCAACAGAGTATTTATGAGTTTCTTTTACACTGATAAAAAAAGCGAGCTGGTATCGCCGGCGATACCGCCGACCTCTGGGGGTTAACCTCTATCTGGATGTCTTATAAACTGTCTTATAAAATAAACTGTTATCACGAACTTAACGCGTGTCCGTTAAGTCCGTGAGACCGTAGGGGTGTCCCATTTGTCATTTTAGGCCTCAGAACATTGACCGCAAATCTATGCGGTTGATTTGCGCCCTCGATGCTGTAAGGATTGAGTGTGAACTAAACACAAATGAATCTTCCAGGTGATTTGTTCAAACATAATTCCACACAGAACTCAACATTCCAGACCCCAAATATCCAATCCAGAACCATAAAATACAGGCTCCAGCCAGTCTACGCTACTTGCTCGGCCATGCAAACGGAAGAACTTGTTAGATGGTTTGGAAAAGTCTGATTGGTTCAGAGATGGCACAGCTCAGTGTCCGACCAAGGGTTGCTTGACCCCACGACAGATATACAAAACAGACATTCTTCTTCTTAAGGACCTCTGAATGACCCAGGGTGTAAAATCTCTTCAAACCACAGAGACTGAGATTTTACCTATAACAATACATAAAATCATCCAAAAACTATTCTCGATGGACTTATAATCAAACATCGTGCAACTACATAATTCTATATTGTGACTACAACCTATATGTGTGTTTAAGATGCTTAGAGCCCATATAAGTCATGTAATTGTTATAACTATTAGATGTTTGAATGAAAGTGTGTCTTGTTTCCTATCAGTACGATCGTATGTTCTTAATTAAAAATATGGCTTGATTGAAATCTGTGTAAAATGTTTCGTATTCTTATAATAGTAATGATGTCTAAACTGTGGCCTCTGTTCTCTCTGCTAGAGATTGGGAGTAAAGAGATCACAGATAACGCATGATTTACGATGAGAGGTGAAGAAAATGCCACCTCTCAAATAAAGACAGTGTCTAATTGGTCAGAACTCATCCAGGAGGCTGGACAAACATTTGAGTTTAAAATCTTAGGACCCGAAAAAAGCTTTGGGCAGAAGAAGATAGAAGAGAATGTAGATTCAAAAATGATCATGGAGAAGCCATGACGGAGTAACCAGATAGACTAGTAACCATGTAGACAAGCAGATGAAAGAACCAAAATCAAGATCAGAAGAACATGGGTTAACAGCTTCATTCAAGCCATCTAACTACTCTCGTCCCAAATTTCTTTCTTTTCTTAGTTCTCTTTTCTTTTCCGTTGTGAGTCTCGGTTCTAAGTTAAGTTTTGCGGCAAAGTTTCAGTCCACGATTCGACTGCAAAGCCTGCTTTCCAGCTTCAAAGACTTTCCATTCATCCGCCAGCACACCACGTGATTGGCCGCCCCAGACATCTATCCAGGCATGAGGAGACGCCAGCCAACCAACCTGGGAAACCCCTTTCACGCCTGACGAAGGGAATCCCCAAAAGCAAAGACAAGAAAGTAGCCTCCAGGCTCTTAAGCTGAACTGGTGTATTGATATAGATTTAATAACCCGCCTAAGAAACGATAGAAGGGTTAAATTAATGATTGATGGTTCGTTCAGGTCATGTCTTATAAGTGCATATTGGGATTTCATCATCTCACTCTTAAAACTCATTCTTTCCTCACTCTCCTTCTTTCTGCAACTCGTATGAATGTGTGTGTGTGTGTGTGTGTGTGTGTGTGTGTGTGTGTGTTAGATATTAGTTTTATGTGTTAGAATAATCAATAAAGTCTTGTTTGTATTTTAAAGAGAAGTGTTACTTGTGCTATGTGCTTACGAATTTAATGTCTTAAACTGCTGATCTAAGTTACCTTGCTAATAAATAGTGTTTCACCATAATTTGGATATTTATATCTGCTGCAGAGCAGATAGTTGCGGCCGGTTCAAATGAACCCTGTACGAATAATTTGCTCGGTCGTAATAAGTGATTATTTCGAATTCCCTATAAATTAATTAATAATTCCTTTAGAGCTAAATTGACCTGTTAAAGTGGCGTTACGTCACGAAAGTGCGGACTCAAAGGAAGACCGCGAGTGCTTGTGGTGCCATTTGGGACAGGGCCAATATGCATTTAACCTTCTGGGGTCTAGGGTGTTTTTGGGGTCCTTGAGATGTTCTGACATGCCCTGACATTTGTGCTTTTTTCAGTTGCTTATAAACATATTAATGGCAAAAAAAAAAATTACACACTATTTAGCACAAACAGGGCTACCATAATATGTGAGCAACAAGAATGTACATGTCTGCATTTTTGAGAGAATAATGTTTATGCATGGTTATTGAAAAAACTAAAAACTAAAGTTTCTGAAATAAGGCCATCAAACACATTCTAAATATGTGCCAATAAGACTTTTGTCTAATGGATGTCATCACCTAGTGTTTTTTCTTCAAAATGATGTGAAAATCACCCTGCCTTATCATTCACATAACACAATACATTGATTTGAATTTTGCAAAGCACTTTCTGTTTGGAAAGGCAATATGCGGAGTGGGCGTCAACGATCATGCATATTTAGTGGTTCACACCTTAAGAGACAATGGGGCCTGCATACTTAATTAGCCATTCATTCAGGTGAGTCACTGAGCCACAAGAATGCAAGAGCAACAGTTGGAAGCATCTCAATTCTTTTTTATTTTTCCACATATTGTGCTTGCAATTTGGCCTATAATATCCAAGGAAAACATGTCTAGTAATTGTGCAGTTAATTCTCATACTGTATTTTCAGTTTTGGAATATTTATCCTCTCCCCAAATTTGTCACTAATAAAGCACAATAAAAATTATTTAAAGAAAAGGCTTATATTTACCTTTTAATAGTTTGTTTACATCTACCTTGTAAATATATTTTTTTATTAAAAAGGTTACAATTACAACAACAATTCAAGTGTAATCTTTCTTTGTAAAAACTAAAGTATACATTTTATCATACATATTTCAAAGTTAAGGATTTGATTGATTATTTGATTACTTTATTTTTGACAAAACATACTATATTTAACATGAGCAAATATTGGCAAACAAAAGCTTATTTGAGGTGGCAGATATTTTACAGTAAAAATGTATAATCTATCCAAAACTAATCAACGAAATGTTGTCTTTCATATGTCTGTAATATAGGTCTTTCATTTTTATTATAAGAAATATAAATGCTAATTTGCAGTTTAATACGTTGCTTATACAAATACATTTTATTTCAACATATTTCAGTCGATTTTTACTCAGTATAGCAATACAGTTTGCTAAAACCGAAACATTCATTCACAAACAGAAACGCCTGACTGTAACGTTGTTTTTATGAAATATTAGGGCATATAAATGTTAATTTTCAGTTTAATACGTTGCTTATACAAATAGCCTACATTTTATTTCAACATATTTCTGTCGATTTTTAGTCAACTCAGTATAGCAATACAGTTTGCTAAAACATCATCATTCATTCACACAGAGACGCAATTTAAATTTAAACTGTCTTTTTGCGAGCTGTGATAAACAGCGCACATCTCTGCGGCTGCCGTTCATTCATTCACAGAAACGCGATTAACTTGAGAAGGAAAAAAAAACTTACTACATATTCGGATCCTCTCTCCTGCAATACCCGCACTCTGAGGTAGATTTTCCATTATTATTATTCCTCACAGCGCTGCCAGATGGTGTAAACAGTAGGCTACAATGATATGATTAAACTTGTGTTTTCTCGAGCTGATATGGGGGGCGTTCACAGGTTTGCTTGGATTGCCTCAGTTTTTGCGTTTGAATAGCACGCGCTCTCCGTGGGCGGAGTCACATTACATTTGAATTAGCTCTAATGAGCTCGACTGGAATCGCTCTCTTTTAATACAGATTTCACAAGATGAGAATATTTGTTTTTTATATAAATTACCTCATTTAAAAGAATAGAATTCAAGCTTCATGCCTGTGTGTCTGTATGCCTGTTTGACTGAGTATTCGCTGAGTTACAGTTCATTTTCGGACGCGTTTCAGAATAGTCTTCACTGACAGAGAGAAGGCAGAACTCGCATCACGTTTATTTTTCTTTATTTGGCAAAAAGCACAACACTTTGTTTTTATTGTGAGTATACACAAAAATAATACACATTTAACAGAATCGATTGATGTATGAAACTTGCTTGTAATATCAAAGTCCACAGAGCAAAATTAATTTCTTTTGAACTGAACTGAAAAAAAGCGAGCTGGTATCGCCGGCGATACCGTCGACCCCAGGGGGTTAAATGAACCGACTCAAATTAATTCATTCATGAATCGGACATCATTGCAACGCTGGTGTCTTCTGGCAACATTTTTCAGAGCTCTTCAATCGATCCCTCAAAAATCATTCCCAAAAGCAAGTTAAGTCTCATTTGTTTTCTTTAAATGAAACGTAGGAGTTTAATAGACATAAATAGACAGACATTTATTTCAATTTAATGAACAACTTCAACAACATGTATTCAAGCAACAAACCTATCAACATGAACAAACGCAGTGCCCTACCAGCTACCCCAGACAAATTACAAAGCAGGAAAAAAATCGCTAAAATACTGGAAGCTGTTAACAAGCTAACGGACAGATTTGACATCCAAGTGAAAATCTCTCCCAGAGAATTCGAGGGACGTATTGTCAGGAAATGATATGAGGATTCAAGTGCAAGTCAAATAAAGGTTTATTAAGAGTGTTGGTCAGATGCAGGTTGAGTGATGATGGTTGATAGTCCAGTGAAGGCACTTGGTAGCACAGGGATGCTGAGAACAGCCCGATCCTCTCTGGTGAAGAGATGGTGAAGATGATAATGAAGAATCAGAGACGGACCAGGAACTGGCAACCAGGAAGTGGATGGCGTAGAAAACTGAAGTGCAGGAACAACGATGAACACAGGAGACGGCGACAAGCGGAACACATGGGAACTGGAAACAGACAGAAACACACACAGGAACTTCCACAATGCTCTGACAAAGACAAGGTGAAAACAGAGGGACTAAATAGGGTTAGCTGATCAGCTGCAGCTGGTGTGCTGATCAGACACAGCTGGTGTGCTGATCAGCTGCAGTGATCAGCGACCCCGCCCACATGCACACACAAACACACAATGCAAGACGAGATGAAAGGAGACAGTGAATTCATAAACCGTGACAGTACCCCTCCCCCTAGGAGCGCCTCCTGGCGCTCCCAGAGGAACCTACCTGTTGATTGTAATCATCAATAAGGGTGTGATCCAGAATGTCCCTAGCAGGAAATCCGCGTCCCCTCCGTCTCGAGTCCAGAATACGATTGATCGAATACGTAGGTTCCCCATCTACGAGTCGCGGCGGTGGGGGAACCGGGCCCGGCGGATTAAGGTGAGAACAAAAAACAGGTTTCAATTTGGAGACATGAAAGGCGGGGTGAATTCTCCTGTACGCCGGAGGAAGTTTGAGGCGGACTGTCATTGGACTAATGATCTTGGTGACAGTGAACGGGCCGATGAATTTGGGAGCTAGCTTATTAGACACGGAGCGGAGCGGAATATTCTTGGTAGAAAGCCACACTTTTTGACCCACGACGTATACGGGAGGCCTTGACCGGTGGCGATCGGCCTTAGCCTTAGTGCACGCCCCCACCTGGAGCAGAGTCTCACGGGCTCTGGTCCATGTGCGGTGGCACCTCTGGACGAAGGCGTGAGCGGAGGGGACCGCGACTTTGGAATCCAGACTCGGAAAAATTGGTGGCTGGTACCCTAGACTACACTCAAACAGAGAGAGGCCCGTAGGTAACGAGTTATGTGCGTACTCAACCATAGAGAGTTGTTGGCTCCAGGATGAAGGATTCTTGGACCGTAGGCCCGTAGGTAACGAGTTATGTGCGTACTCAACCATAGAGAGTTGTTGGCTCCAGGATGAAGGATTCTTGGACACCAAACATCGCAACACTCTCTCCAAATCTTGGTTGGCTCGCTCGGTCTGACCATTGCTCTGGGGATGGTAACCCGAAGACAGACTGACTGTAGCCCCTAGTAATCTACAGAACTCTTTCCAGAATTTGGACACAAATTGGGACCCCCTGTCGGAGACCACGTCCATCGGGAGGCCATGTAAAGGAAAGACGTGGTCTACAACAGTCACCTACAACTGTCTCCTTGGCTGAAGGTAATTTGGGCAAGGGGATGAAATGTGCCGCCTTCGAGAACCGGTCCACTACGATTAAAACAACCGTCATGCCATTAGAGGGTGGGAGGGCGGTGACAAAATCTAGCGCTATGTGGGACCAGGGTCTCGAAGGGACAGACAGCGGATGGAGTAACCCATCAGGAGGTCGGTTAGACGTCTTACCAATGGCACAAACTGAGCAAGCCAAAACAAAACTGTGTATGTCGCGAGCCATTAATGGCCACCAGAATCGTTGCTTTACTAAACAGCTAGTCCGGTTTACTCCTGGATGACAAGCAATGTTGGAGCAATGACCCCATCGAATGACTTCGGACCGTAACTCCTCCGGTACAAACAATCGACTCGGTGGGCAACCGGGCGGAGGCATTACCCCTTCTAAGGCCGACTTGACCTTCGATTCGACCTCCCATGTGAGTGTGGAGATAACTATCTTCTCGGGCAAAATGCACTCGGGAGTATCCGGGCGTTCGGATGGATCAAAAATGCGAGATAAAGAATCGGGTTTGATGTTTTTGGACCCGGGGCGGTACGAGAGAGAAAAGTCAAAACATCCGGAAAAAAGTGCCCATCGAGCCTGCCTGGAGTTGAGACTTTTAGCAGATCTAATATATTCAAGGTTCTTATGATCGGTCCAAACGATAAAAGGTACTCCCGACCCTTCTAACCAATGATGCCACTCCTCCAACGCTAACTTGACGGCCAACAACTCTCTGTTACCAATGTCATAATTACGTTCGGCAGGTGATAAACGGTGGGACAAAAACGCGCAAGGGTGCATCTTGTCGTCTGAGGAAGAACGTTGGGATAGAACTGCACCTACCCCCACCTCTGACGCGTCAACCTCCACCACGAACTGACGTGTGGGATCAGGGGCGACTAAGATGGGAGCCGAAACGAAGCGGCTTTTGAGGTTGACGAATACAGCCTCGGCTGTATCGGACCACCTGAACGTCGTTCTGGGGGAGGTCAAGGCAGTTAGAGGTGCGGCTAGTTGGCTGAAGTTGCGAATGAAACGCCGATAGAAGTTGGCGAACCCTCAGTAGGGCCTTACGGGAATCTGGACTTGGCCAATCTACCACAGCCTTAACCTTGTCAGGATCCATACGCATTCCCTCAGAAGAGACGATGTAACCTAGGAAAGGAACAGACTGTGCATGAAAAGCGCATTTCTCCGCCTTGACAAAAAGCCCATTCTCTAGCAACCTCTGAAGCACTCGTCTAACGTGTTGAACGTGTTCCTGGAGAGACGAAGAAAAAAATCAATATGTCATCCAGGTAGACATATATGAACTGATCTACCATGTCTCTCAACACGTCATTGACGAGTGCCTGGAAAACCGCTGGGGAGTTGGATAGCCCGAACGGCATAACCAAGTATTCAAAATGGCCCCTGGGGGTGTTGAACGCGGTTTTCCATTCATCCCCCTTCCTGATGCGAACCAAATGATAGGCATTACGTAAATCCAATTTTGTGAAGACGGAGGATCCCTGAAACCGCTCGAAGGCTGAAGACATCAGCGGCAAAGGATAAGTATTCTTTACCGTAATGTTGTTCAACCCTCGGTAATCAATACACGGTTGCAGAGAGCCATCCTTCTTCCCCACAAAAAAGAACCCCGCCCCTGCTGCAGAAGAGGAAGGGCGGATGAATCCGGAGGCTAGAGAATCAGAAATATATTTCTCCATGGCCTCCCTTTCCGGAACAGAAAGTGAGTAAAGCTTGCCCTTAGGCGGAGACTTACCTGGGAGTAAATCTATAGCACAGTCATAGGGACGATGCGGAGGGAGAGAAGCAGCACGGGACTTACTGAACACCTCCTTCAGGTCGAGGTACTCTGCGGGCACGTTAGATAAATCCACTGCCTCCTCCTGAAAAACAGAACTAGACACAGACGAACAGGCAGACACAAGACAAGACTCATGACATTGAGTGCTCCAAGATGAGACAGACTGGTGTCCCCAGTCAACCCTCGGGTTATGCTGGACCAGCCAAGGGTGACCAAGGACAATGGGAGCCAGGGGTGAGTCCAGGAGGAGAAATGATGCTTGTTCTGAGTGGTTGCCAGATGTGATAAGTGTCAGAGGGGTAGTGGTAAGTGTTATGGTGGTGAGTTCTTGACCGTTGAGTGCGCTGACTGAAATGGTGTTCTTGAGAGAGGTGACGGGTATCTTGAGTCTCTGTGCTAGTGTATAGTCCATAAAATTTCCCTCCGCCCCAGAGTCCAGAAGAGCCTGACAGGTGTGGGACCGGGCTGCCCAAAGCAGTCTTACCGGGAGGAGAGTAGAGGATGATGTCTTACCGACGGAGATCCCGCCCGACAGTAGCCTCCTGTTAACTGTAGAGCTCGGTCATGAAGGGCAGGTCCTCCGGAAGTGTCCGGCTCCCCCGCAGTAGAGGCACAGACCCCTGGACCTCCGTAGCTCTCTCTCCTCCCGGGAAAGCCGAGCTCTACCCACCTGCATGGGCTTGAGATCGAGAACGGGGCTGACCGCGTCGCCGGCGCTGGCCTGAGGGCATCCGACGCTCACGGAAAGCTGGGCCGTCCTGGTTCGTTGCTCCAGTTGGTGTAGGTGAGCGTCCACCCTCAGCACCAACTCGATGAGACCATTGAGACTTCCGGGCAGGTCCAGGATGATTATCTTCTCTAGGATGCGGTCAGCCAGCCCATGCAGGAACATGTCCCACTGCGCTTCCTCGTTCCAGTGGCACTCGGCCGCCAGGGTTCGAAAGTCAATTGAGTACTCCGACACCGATTGCCTTGGCGAAGGTCAGCGAGTAGACGAGCTGCCTCCCGTCCAGCAACCGCCCGGTCAAAAACACGTCTCATCTCTTTCGAAAGTGCCTGGAACGAGGAACAGCATAGATGTTGGTTTTCCCACACCGCCGTTCCCCACAGAGCCGCCTGTCCTGATAGTAGTGTGAGCACAAGAGCCACTTTGGATTCCTCTGTGCTGAAAGTCTGTGGTTGGAGGGAAAAGAACATGGAACATTTAATTAAAAATGCTTTACAATAGTTCGGCTCACCAGAATAAGACTCACCAGTAGGCAGGCAAGGTTCAGCTGGGCGGCTGGATGCTGGTAGTGTGAGGGGAACAGGCGGTGGGCTGGGCGCAGTGGAACAAGCTAGATGTTGAAGCTGTTGGGTGAGCTCGGACACCTGTGCCACCAAGGTCTGTACTGCTCGTCCTGTGCTGGTCAGATCTTCCTCCTGTAGATCCATTCTGGAGGTGTAGTGTGACAGGAACTCATGCAGATTTGAAGTACTTGCTGAATCCATGATGGTCAGAGCGTTCTGTCAGGAAATGATATGAGGATTCAAGTGCAAGTCAAATAAAGGTTTATTAAGAGTGTTGGTCAGATGCAGGTTGAGTGATGATGGTTGATAGTGACAGGGATGCTGAGAACAGCCCGATCCTCTCTGGTGAAGAGATGGTGAAGATGATAATGAAGAATCAGAGACGGAGCAGGAACTGGCAACCAGGAAGTGGATGGCGTAGAAAACTGAAGTGCAGGAACAACGATGAACACAGGAGACGGCGACAAGCGGAACACATGGGAACTGGAAACAGACAGGAACACACACAGGAACTTCCACAACGCTCTGACAAAGACAAGGTGAAAACAGAGGGACTAAATAGGGTTAGCTGATCAGCTGCAGCTGGTGTGCTGATCAGACACAGCTGGTGTGCTGATCAGCTGCAGTGATCAGCGACCCCGCCCACATGCACACACAAACACACAATGCAAGACGAGATGAAAGGAGACAGTGAATTCATAAACCGTGACACCTATGTAATGTAACTTTTCTTCCACACATTTACTGCGTTGTGTTATTGTTAGCTTGTTTCTAGCTAATTGGAGAATACTGTTTACATTTTGTTCAAAGATTTCTTTTATTTCGTTAAATACCAGGGGGCTTAAAGACGGTATTAAGAGAAAGGCTATGTAGCAACAATGGGTTGTACATTAATATTAATATTAGCTCAAATGATCTATAGGGAATTTTAATAATTAATCATGAATATGATTAATAATTTGTATGTTACAGTTAAATTAATTTATCGCAGCTGAACTAGATTGATATATGAATGATTACCATAACGGGTTATGGTTCGTCATTAATACATCAAATAGTCTTATTTCAGCTCGAAGTAATGGGATAACTTTAATGGAATTAATCTAGTTATCAAACAATCTGTTTGTCCAGCAAACATTGAGATTAACTTAATTCTCAAGGAAAATTATCCTTCTTACAAACACGAGAAAGAGTATCTTTTCCAGGCCTTGAAAAGACAACTTTCTATGTTTGTAAAATTAGCTTACTTAAATCGTACCAAGATAAAGCACATAGCTAAGATCGAACATTTCAGGGACTAAGTAACATGGGCAATTAAAACAGAGTCAGTCAAGGACATATGGAATTTAATAATTAGACTAATACTACATCGAAACTACGAGTATACACAGAGTAAATACATATTTACAACAGAAACATACGGATGAAAACATTACAAGACCAAACGGATAACAGATGAGAGAGGGAGAGGATGAAAGGGAGAAAGTGAAACTAAGGTTCAGGATGAGAGAGATCACCGAGATGATCTCTGCATCGCAAAATCACAGGAAATGTAACCTTTTGAGAGACAGCAAGGAATCAAATCACATTAAAAGTTCAATAAACTTATCTTGCAAAATGGTTCTCTTTGTTGCTGAAGAACGCAGAGTTCATGCGTGTGTCCTAAGACCAGCGTGCGTGTGTTTCTTTAAGAAAGCAGGGCTCGCGCTCTCGTGTCTTCTGGTGAACGCGGTAGCGGGGTTTTCGAAAGAGTCTTTCTCTTTGAGTTGTTGAAGTTGTCTGCTGCGTTTGCTTCGTGGAGTCCGAAGACGAAAATAAAGAAAAGACTTAAAGAAAATTGAAAACGCTCCCAAAGGGAGCCATAAGGTCTTCTCGCTGACGAGGCGGGTTCGTGAAAGTGCAGGAACAAAACAAGACGAAAGGAAAATACAGAACAGAACTCTCCGCGGAACACGGAGTGTAACCGCTTTTCTAGGGCACAAGAATTTCACTCCCCCCTGGGCTTGAGCCAATTGGAACGCGAAATTCCAGGCGGGAGAAAAGTTCTTTGTCTCACTATGAGTTTGATTTGCATGTTTTATGGCAGTCTTAGGATCATGCCATTTCTACATTAAACAATTATAACTGCAGTAAAATGCATTTTATCATAATTTGGTATCCATATCTTTCCTACGGGTATATGGAGGTTTAATTCAAGACCAAATTTGGTATGTTTAAAAGCTACGGCCTAGAAGTACCTTCTTACTCTGTAAGATAAGTATTAAAAGTTCGATTAACAAACTGTGAATAAGACTAACCTAAAATGTGATGTGCATTTACAAGTGGGAATGAAAATTGGACTTTTAAAAAGACCACATGACATATACCTATGAATTCGCAACAGTGTGCACATCTGAAACATTATTCCTTTAAGGTTTACAAGAATACAAAAACCCATCACAGAGAAGAACAATCGTGGAAAAGAGAAATTACATTCAGGTTTACATATTTCTTCAATGGTTATACATATAGAAAATGTAGGATTTACGTAGGGTTAAAGATTAACACTAACTCTGCTCTACTCCTAAAATCTCTGTTGCGGGACATTCCATTAGGCAATAAAACACAGTGGGTGGGGGGAAGGCAATTCCCCTGGAGAAACATTCTTCACAAATACATTTCAGAGCTCACACTAGAAAATCATAATTATATGATCAAACAAATTAATAAAACATGCATACAGGAAGGTCAAACCCAAATCTGAGTTACATACATTAAAACTATTTTTCTATCCTGAATATCACACAGAGGATGTTTGTGTGTGTGTGTGTGTGTGTGTGTGTGTGTGTGTGTAAGGTTTCGTTATCTCTTTGTGGGTCCTTTTGGAAGCTCCCCACAGGGAATAAGGAATGTTGTTTCCAGGTTTTCTGGAGTATCTCTGAGGGGCAATTAATGTCGTAAAAGTCCATTTGCTCCAGACTAACTGGAGCGAACACAACTGATTTACCTTCGGGGGTTCAGAGTGGGACAGCAAGAAGGAATGTGCGTTTGTGTTCTGATTCAATGAGCCATGATTCATAGCCAATGTGGCTACATTCCCCCTTTTCGTCCGATGAAGTCCCTGTGTGGACATCATCGGACGACAATCATCACAATGGTCACATGGCGGTGAATCATGATGGTCATGTAGCAGGTGGATCATGATGGTCGGAAGGCAGGTGGTTCTTGGAGCTGAGGATTCAGCTCGATGAGGTTCGGCGTGGTCTCTGACTTGGCACCCCCTTTCCGGGGATTCCGTCTGAAACCTTTGGACACAGCTTTCGTGCGCTTGGCTGTATCGCATCTCGTTGAGTCTTCTGTACAGGATGGAGACCAACCTAGTGTTAGGGTGTGGCTGATTACCTGCAAAGGTGCATAGCCCAATGTCGGCGGCGGTCCCGGCTTGGACCGCAGATGAAGTGTTCAGAACAGGTCGTCGAGACAGTGCTCGGAGGGCTGTGTTGACAGGAGCAGGGTCAGTGAGTTGGGACCCCCTTTTCTCAATCCAGAGTTCCAGTCCTGGATTTAAGGTGAAGTTGAAGTTCTTGGAGGATGGGAGTTTCAGTGCTGTCTGGTACTCTTTGCTCGGAAGCTGGTACCATGTCAGGCCATCAAGGTGTAGGATGACACCTTTCAGTACTTGAAGTCCCATTTTCTGGTTGAGCATGTTGACACGGCTGGTTGTGTCATGCTGGTCGTGAGTGACAGTGGCGGTGTGCACAGGTGTGTTAGCACGCCACCTTTCACTTGCAATCTCCGCTTGTGTGTTGGTAACTTTGCTGACCAGGGGGTGCAACCCGTAGATTTCTTCAGCGTTGTCTCTGAGTAAGGGTTTGCTAAGGCAGAGATAATGAATGTCTTTGGTCATTGTACACAGGTGCAGGTTTGGAGCTGAGTACAGTTGTGTGTCGCTGTCGTGGTAGGCCACCACGTCTGGAGGGCTTATCTTGATGTGGGTGTTGTTTTTCCAGAACCTGACCTTGACAATGTCTGTAAGTCTGTAGACTCGGCTTGACTCGATGATAGGCAGATTTAGGAGAAAACCCACTCCTCTCTGCTCGGGATCGACGCAGAGTGAGATGGCGCTACCCAGAGAGTAGGCCAGGTGTTTTTGTAGAGTGTCAGCTGGCGTGGTGATGGTGGAAGCCAGCACAGTGAGCATCAGGCTTAGTATCAGGTACGGTGGGATTACACCTGTGGCTAGGCTGTCATTGGAGGAGTTAACCTCCCACAGCATGTCTGTCGTTAGCGCTGTAACCAGCTGAGTCTGGACAAAGTCACTCTGTAAGACAGTATACAGCGGCTTCATGGAGTTCGTGGTCTGATTCGCTGCATTTACACTGGACATACCAATGTTAAACAGAGTTCTGGCGGAAGCTACGACTCGGAGCAACACTCCCAGGAGCTGGCTGGAGTGGTGGTTGGTGCTTAGGAGTCCCAATTGTGCAACAGTCACTTTCTCAAGTTGGTTGAACATGTGTTCGACCTTGGCCTCGGCGTGAGAGAGGGAGTCCTCTGTCCGTTGGACACTTGTCCAGATGTATTGGGCTACGGAGCTGGGGTAGTGTGCTCTGTAGACCGGGCAGGGCTGGATGAGTCGAACATGCACTTGCTGGGGGTAGGTCCTGCCGTCGGTGATCTGGAGTCTCAGTTGTTCTCTCAGTGGCAGCTGTCCTCTGGTTGGCTGACAGTACAGCATGGCGAACCACAGCAGCAACCTGGTACAGACAACAGGGAGAGAGAGAGAGAAAGGGGAGGAAGAAGCCAGCAAGGCTTGTCTTTGATTGGACAGGGCAGTCTTTTTACTTCGTGGGTGGCGACTGGGTTTAGTTCGCCTTGGCCCATGTTTTGCCACATCTTGCTGTCGGCTTGTCGCTTGCTTCAGTGTCTCGTCAGTGGCTCTGGTGTTGCTGTGTGTAGCACATGATGCGTTATAGACGAACATTAGCAGTTTACCCCCCTTTGTGTGCCGTGGCATTACAAGCCTTGGCATAGTGATGTCAATCGGTGCACAACTCATAATGTTGTTCTGTACGCGCAGCATGTGCGTTGTGTCATGCACTGGTCTGAGGCACTGGTTGTCAGTGAGGTCAGACTGCGTGTGAGGGTGGATGAGGAAAGTCTTTATGTAGGTGACAGAAGCCCGCATGTCCATTATGGTTGTTTTTTCAAATAGCGGAGCTAGCGTAAGCAGCTTTGAGGTAGGTAGTTGAGCTCGTAAAGGTCTTATGCTGTGTGTAATCTTCACTTTCTTTAGGGTGGGTGGGTGGGTTGAAAGTGACCACAGCTTGTTGTTTAGTGTGCCAGGCTTGGCGATGGCTTGAATGAGGTCATGTCGCTGTAGGTCAGTCATGACATTGAGGCAGCAAGTGTTAAAGTCTTTGGTGGGCTGTAAGGTGCAGGGTAGCACAGTTGAACCTTGACTTGGTGCTGAGTCTGTGTCTTCATGGCTGGCTGTGGGAGTTCCCATGAACTCTGTGACCTGAAAGTCTGGCTCTGCGGAAGTTCCCGTGACCTTTGTGACCTGACCGTCTGGCTGTGACTGGAGGGAGTGAAGTTCTCATACTTGAGCCCAGATCTTGAGCTGTTTCAAGTCCAGTAACGGTTCAAAGAGATCTAGAAGGTCTCTGCCGATGAGGAACGGAAAAGTGTCCATTTTTGAGATGAACACTGGATGGAGTAGACTTAAAGGACCAATTGTCAGGTGAACGTGAGCTACCTGTTCGAGCCGGATGTCATGTTGACAGTATGACTGTACGTTCAGTTCACAAGTTTGAGGTGTAAGAGTTCGGTCTTGTCTCTTAGCTTCAAATTGGAGTCTTTGGAACAGTTGAACTGAAATTATCGTAATGTCTGATCCTGTGTCGATCAAGGCTTCCATGCTCACTTCCTTTTCCAACGTGATGTTCAGGTAGAGTTTTCGGCCTGTGCCCTTTTCAATGAGGTTGCCCAGGAACATTGGCATCGGGGCAGGTGTAACGGTCGTTGGGTGGTTAGGACCGGTCTCGTGTAGCTTGCTGCGGAGGCAGTTAGCCGAAACAGCATTTCCTGGTACCTTGTGATTGTGGTACCTGGTTTGAGGAAGTGTGCTGTTTCGTTCATGGTGTACAGCTGTCAGCTGTGGAGCTTGGGTGATGCTGTCACCTTGTGATGTGACAGTTAGCTCTGTGGGCTGTGGATGACGAGCAGTGTTCAGGGTGCTTGGCTTAGTCAGATGGCGGTCAGACGGTTTGGTTTCAGTTCTTATGCTTAGACATAAGATGTCTGGCTCGTCCTTCTTGTCTTTCTTGCGACGTCTCTGGTGAAGAAGCTCTTTCAGCACCCTTGGGATCTCTGCTGTCTCAGACGTGGCTGCACTGTGGTTATCTGATGTGAGCTCAGGCTTGAGCTTACCAGTGTCGTGTCGAGAGTGGTTCCACTCTCTGTCAGGGCTTGTTGTCCTGGACGGTAGAGATCGGTTCTTCTTGGGTCGCCGGCCGGCTTCCCAGAATCTTTCAGAGCGCTCGCTCTGGTGCTTTGGACGAGCGCCACCGCGATTGTGTTGCCCTCTGCTGCTGGCGTGGCGTGAACAGTGCTCAGAGACAGAGTAGATTGTGGGGGTTTTTACAGTCTTTTCAGAAATAGTCTTTTGCTTGGTGTAAGCTTTATGGGCTAAGTCACGCAGCTGTTGTGTAGACATGCTACGTGGGCACGCGGCCACGCCCAAATGGTAACTTAAAGTAGGATGTAGGTTTCTGAGGAACAGAGTTTTAAAGTTGATGTCCTGTTCCATCCCGGGCTCATTCCGGGCTCCGAAAAAGGCTTGTCGGAGTCGGTTGTAGTAGATCTGGGGGTGTTCACGCCGGCTCTGTTTGAGGTCCATAGCGTTGAAAAACCCTTCGTCTGATTCTGGATCAGAGAATTCACGGATCAAAGCTTGTTTTAACTGTTGGTAGTCTGCTTTGACAGTCTGAGGTTGGCGGTCTAGGAAGCTACGAACAACACTGCTAGCCGTTATTCTTAACAGATACAAATTGTCCCAAGCTGTCATGTTGGCGACAGTTTGCACGTGAAAGTCAATGTCTCTTAAATAAGCATGAAGGTCACGACCTCCTGCAGAATCTGGATCGAACATAGGAATGTTTCGAGCTAGCTTGTCAAGTTCTCGGGGGGTCGTGCCGTGGTTAGTGGCATGGGTTGTCTGAAGGGGTCCTCCCCCTTTTGCTGCTGACAGGTGTTCTTGAAAGCTGGCTGGTGATATCTTGAGCCGTGGGCTCACATCTCCCTTTTCAGCTCTGGTTTCTTGGCTGAAAGGGATGGGGTGGCTGGCCGGGAGAAACTCTGTGATGTGTGTTTCTCCGTTCCAGCCACTCTGCAGTCTGTAAGAATGTCTCAGTTCTGCATGAACAGTGTCAAGTTCATCTTGGAGCTCGTCTCTCTGCAGAGTAAGCTCGCCGATTATAGCTCGGGCCATTTGCAAATGTTTTTCACAGGCCCTGGCTTTTGCTTCTGCTTCTTTTCGTTCAGTCTCGGCTCTCTCTAGGAGAGCGTCACTTTGTTGGAGTTTTTCGTCGAGTTCTTTTCTGGTTTCTCTCTCCAACTGTTCTCTTTGGTCTGTGTCGAGGCGCAGATCTTGCAGGGCATTTCGAAGTCTTTCTACTTCTTTCTGTAGCTCTGGATCTGTGGCGTCCTCTTTCTCGCGCTGGTTCTGGGTCTCGAGGAGGAGCTGATCTAGACGACTCTGGGTACGGGCCTGGTCCTTCCGGGCCTCCTCCGCTTGAAGCTTAAGCGTTGTGGCTTGCTGCTTCAGGTCGATGTTGCTCCGTTCGTTGAGCCTCGCCTGGGCGACGACGTTGTGGGTGACGCTGCTGACGATCCTGGTATCTTTGTAGTTGTAGCTTTGGGTAGGATCGTGTGTTATCAGTTCGTCTAGCTCGGTGTCTAGTTGCGTTTGGCTCAGATGCTGCAGGTCACTGGCGTCCTTGGCTAAGTGCTCCCGACAGACCGCGGGACTGGATGCACGGGACATATTGGCTTCACTGTAGGCGAGAGAAGCACAGCACACACACAAAGAGACCAATGCAAGTTCGTTCTAAGATTAATGAGCTATACTCATACGGGCTATGCCGTTTATGAGAATTTTGGGCTAACTGATGCACAGTTAGACAGTTAGCGGAGCCAATTGACTTGGGTCGAAGGACCCGAACTAGAGATTTGACAGGCAGTAGCCTCGCGGGTCAAGTGATGACACCGGCTGTTTGGTTTGTCGCTCTATTATTTAGCTTCCTTGGTGGCTCTCGTAGGTTACTTGTCTCTAGGTGAAAATGAAAGAAACAAATCACAACCGAACAAAGGATAGAAAAGACTGAGGTAAAACAAAACACTAGTGATGACTAGGTCTGAAATTAAATAAACAGAATAGTAACACAGTACGTGTTCAAGAGGATAAAGAGACCTAAGCTATTACCACTGCTAGGGTTTAGGATAGGGCCAACAGGTGAGTGGGGCTATCGGGGTAGAAAACCTAGGAAGATGGTGTGGCTTAGAGAAGAGATGGGCCAACACTTAAAATATCCGGGAGATATCTAGTGTTCTGTGGCTTATAGTCAGTGGAATGGGTTTTACTAAATTTAGTTTACCTGCGGTGAATTGAGGTCATTCAGGTGGAAACCAGTGGCTCGGTCAACCTCTCCGACGGTTCTCCAACACTTGACCGCAGTGCTCTCGGGCAACCTCGTCTCTCGGTACCACGGTGTGCCCACTCAAACCACTTGCGACTTTAAACACAAAGTGGCAACGCCAAGGTGTCAATCATCAGACGGCACGGAAAGATTGAGTTTTCCTCGGAACTCTCCTTTCGGAGTGGTCCTTTCAGCAGACCCCAGTTCGAGTGATTGTCTCAAAATTGCCTTGTGTGTCGCTGACGTTGACTTAACCTTTTGGCGGGCCAAATTGCTGATGTCGGGGTGGCGTGCCACAACCGGAGGTACGAGATTCGGAAGAGTCCGAGACACACGGCCAGTGCCAGGTAGCGTCGGACAGATGACCTCGCTCGCGGAAACCAACCCGAGATGACTGCAACTCACCACAGTGCTCTAGTGAATGCCACCTATAAATACACAAAGGATAAACAAATGAAACTTAAAGTGAATTAAGGCTAGTTTGTTTAAACCAAATGGATTAGTTATTTATGTGGCAATAAGAGTAAAAGGTTTTACTAAATAATAATAACAAAAGGAGATTATGATAATGTTACTTATCAAAATGACCTAACCCAAGAGAGAGAAGGAAAAAGTAGAAATAAAATAATAGAATAAAAACAAAAATTGAAAATAAAAATGAAAATGAAATGACAGGAGGTACCCAGGAGAAGAGGGAGGCCGCAGTAGTGGGTTTTCACCACAAAGGGGCGTACCCCCTCTCTGTGCTTAACCTGGCAAACAGAGAACTTAATTCAAATCAAAAATTCAAAACTTGTTTAAATTAAAATTTAAAATAAGCATGTAAGGAAATGTGAAAATCAGAATGATATCTTATAATAATCCAGATACAATAAAGTATCAGTCCTATTTATAAAAATAATCAGGAGAGAAATACGATAAAAGAGTGAAAGGAGGAAAAATAGTGATGCCGACTTAGTATCCACAAGGCCACACGATGGTGCTGTTTCCTCCAAGTGGATATCAGTGGCTGAATAGACAACTCAATTTAAATTTAAAATTCAAACGTTTAAATCAAATTTAAATGAACATGTAAAGAAAATGTAAAAGGAGAACTGGTAACAGTGCCATAACTATAAAATAAATCAAAATAGAAAAGTGGAAATAAACAATTCCTGACAGGATTTGAAGAGAGAGAAAAGAGAGCTGAGTGAACCGACCTAGCGGGAGGCGGCCACTAGGTGCCGTTGTTTCCTCTAAGGGAATGGCTGGGATTTAATCTAAGTTTTAATTCAAATCTAGTTTGAACCAAACTCAGAGTAAATGTATCAGTCAAAAGCAGGAAAATTGTGTAACACAAAATAATATTCGCACGAGCAAAGCTGTAAATGCGAATAGTTATTTAGAGTTTAAACATTAATTCACAGGGAAATGAATTCAGCCGTAAAGAGAGCGTTATCTGATAACTGGCCACGAGATGGCGTAATTGTGCTCATGCAGGCTGACGTCAGTGGGAGTGGTGCTGACGTCGGATGACTCGGTGGGGCGCGTAATTTGAGAACTGCCACACACTTAAAGGACGCCCTCTGGCGTTTAGTCAATGGAATTACACACAATTTTCATGTGATTCAAAGCTAAGAGCTTTCAGCTCGCGCCACGCGCTCGTCGCGCTGATCTTCTGCAACAATCACAAATAGAAAAACACTTCAGATCTCAGCGGATCTGTCTGTGTCAGTTAACTGCACAGAACGGTGTCTGCAGGATTCTTTTCGCTGCAAAAAAAAACACACAAATGTAAACAACAGGAATTTTACGTCTGTCGTTATAAATTTAGATTTTCCTTAAATCTAACAAAGCTCCAATTTACAAATCTATCATCAAACCTGTGTTGTTTATATGATTTTTGATTTGCGTAGGTTCACAGTGAGTAGCTAAGTCACTGAGTAACCCACAGGAGAAATCGTCTTAGCTGAACATTATTGGACTAACCATAACTTCAAACTAGCGATAATTTATTCAGGCCTTACTTATACTGCTGAGGGGGGGAAACTCGCCCCGATCAGACTTACGTCTCGCACTTAGAAAGAGATTTCTTCGTCTTAATAGGCGGTTTATTAATATCAACATGTACACTGCAAAGAGTTTTGTTTCGTCTTTACAGGCACAGGTTCATATGGACTGCAGTCTACTCACATTTAACAGTGTTAAAATTTTGTCTAGGCATATTTTAGCAACTTGTTAAAAATGTAACGTTGCTGACTTAGGCTTTTTGCCTTGGTCAGTTAGAAGTGAGTTCGCTTTAGCGACTTAACTCACAAATTCATAATTTCATAATGCGCAAAATTATTAATAACCATATGACAGATTGAAACTGAATATTGCCCATAACAAAGTTTGAAATGCTCCGCATTCATTCCACCATACTGTAGCAACAATGGGTTGTACATTAATATTAATATTAGCTCAAATGATCTATAGGGAATTTTAATAATTAATCATGAATATGATTAATAATTTGTATGTTACAGTTAAATTAATTTATCGCAGCTGAACTAGATTGATATATGAATGATTACCATAACGGGTTATGGTTCGTCATTAATACATCAAATAGTCTTATTTCAGCTCGAAGTAATGGGATAACTTTAATGGAATTAATCTAGTTATCAAACAATCTGTTTGTCCAGCAAACATTGAGATTAACTTAATTCTCAAGGAAAATTATCCTTCTTACAAACACGAGAAAGAGTATCTTTTCCAGGCCTTGAAAAGACAACTTTCTATGTTTGTAAAATTAGCTTACTTAAATCGTACCAAGATAAAGCACATAGCTAAGATCGAACATTTCAGGGACTAAGTAACATGGGCAATTAAAACAGAGTCAGTCAAGGACATATGGAATTTAATAATTAGACTAATACTACATCGAAACTACGAGTATACACAGAGTAAATACATATTTACAACAGAAACATACGGATGAAAACATTACAAGACCAAACGGATAACAGATGAGAGAGGGAGAGGATGAAAGGGAGAAAGTGAAACTAAGGTTCAGGATGAGAGAGATCACCGAGATGATCTCTGCATCGCAAAATCACAGGAAATGTAACCTTTTGAGAGACAGCAAGGAATCAAATCACATTAAAAGTTCAATAAACTTATCTTGCAAAATGGTTCTCTTTGTTGCTGAAGAACGCAGAGTTCATGCGTGTGTCCTAAGACCAGCGTGCGTGTGTTTCTTTAAGAAAGCAGGGCTCGCGCTCTCGTGTCTTCTGGTGAACGCGGTAGCGGGGTTTTCGAAAGAGTCTTTCTCTTTGAGTTGTTGAAGTTGTCTGCTGCGTTTGCTTCGTGGAGTCCGAAGACGAAAATAAAGAAAAGACTTAAAGAAAATTGAAAACGCTCCCAAAGGGAGCCATAAGGTCTTCTCGCTGACGAGGCGGGTTCGTGAAAGTGCAGGAACAAAACAAGACGAAAGGAAAATACAGAACAGAACTCTCCGCGGAACACGGAGTGTAACCGCTTTTCTAGGGCACAAGAATTTCACTCCCCCCTGGGCTTGAGCCAATTGGAACGCGAAATTCCAGGCGGGAGAAAAGTTCTTTGTCTCACTATGAGTTTGATTTGCATGTTTTATGGCAGTCTTAGGATCATGCCATTTCTACATTAAACAATTATAACTGCAGTAAAATGCATTTTATCATAATTTGGTATCCATATCTTTCCTACGGGTATATGGAGGTTTAATTCAAGACCAAATTTGGTATGTTTAAAAGCTACGGCCTAGAAGTACCTTCTTACTCTGTAAGATAAGTATTAAAAGTTCGATTAACAAACTGTGAATAAGACTAACCTAAAATGTGATGTGCATTTACAAGTGGGAATGAAAATTGGACTTTTAAAAAGACCACATGACATATACCTATGAATTCGCAACAGTGTGCACATCTGAAACATTATTCCTTTAAGGTTTACAAGAATACAAAAACCCATCACAGAGAAGAACAATCGTGGAAAAGAGAAATTACATTCAGGTTTACATATTTCTTCAATGGTTATACATATAGAAAATGTAGGATTTACGTAGGGTTAAAGATTAACACTAACTCTGCTCTACTCCTAAAATCTCTGTTGCGGGACATTCCATTAGGCAATAAAACACAGTGGGTGGGGGGAAGGCAATTCCCCTGGAGAAACATTCTTCACAAATACATTTCAGAGCTCACACTAGAAAATCATAATTATATGATCAAACAAATTAATAAAACATGCATACAGGAAGGTCAAACCCAAATCTGAGTTACATACATTAAAACTATTTTTCTATCCTGAATATCACACAGAGGATGTTTGTGTGTGTGTGTGTGTGTGTGTGTGTGTGTGTAAGGTTTCGTTATCTCTTTGTGGGTCCTTTTGGAAGCTCCCCACAGGGAATAAGGAATGTTGTTTCCAGGTTTTCTGGAGTATCTCTGAGGGGCAATTAATGTCGTAAAAGTCCATTTGCTCCAGACTAACTGGAGCGAACACAACTGATTTACCTTCGGGGGTTCAGAGTGGGACAGCAAGAAGGAATGTGCGTTTGTGTTCTGATTCAATGAGCCATGATTCATAGCCAATGTGGCTACAGCTATATTTTTATTTTGCAAGAGGCAACAGGCACAATGCATTTTTTTGCAAGAGACTTATTCCAGTGCAGAAGACTCAACTTTTTGGAGAAACCAATGGGAGGACACTATTTTGTTTAGCCATGGAACTAATAGATCTGCTGGCGTAGCCATATGATTGAATAACTGCCCCGGATAAGTTGTTCAAGTTAAAAGAGATAAAGATGGACACTGAGTTGCTGCGGTTTTGATTGTTGGAGGATCTCCACTGACTCTTTTAAATGTTTATGGTTATAATGGACAATCTAGGAACAAAATATTTCTGGAACAAATTTCAGAAACTATCAGTGAATTAAAAAAGCACTTTTCCCAATATATCTTAGTGGGCAGAGACTTTAATTGTGTCTCAGATGAAGGATAGATGTTTACTACGAATACAATCAAAATGTTATTCATTTTTGTATTAATAATTCCCTAATAGACATTTGGAGACATGTTAACCATTAAGTATAAGACAATATCATGGATTAAACCTAATTGGAGCTGTAAATCAAGAATAGATTCTCTGTTCCTGATACACAGGAACTCTTAAAATATGTTTCACAAGCTGAAATTTCTGCAGCTCCTACTACTCATCACTGTATTGTTACTGTCACACTAATGCCTAACACAGGAATAATATTTTGACAAAAATATTGGAAATTTTAACGAACAGTATGGTATTTTTCGCAGCTAGGGGTCCCTAACCTCTTTACGATAACAAAGGCGTAGTTTGATGACGCAACATTTGCTAAGAATTATGGATCTTGTCGTCAACGTCAAGCCGACCGATCTAATAATGTTTATGGATGAGTAAATGCATCAATGTTTTTATCATGACTGTGATATGAAGCAGTTCGGGATTGCTAAGAGACAGCTATCAGCTCCACACGCGACGCGAGTCCCGCGGATATAAAAGGAATATGGACATTTCATTCTACCGAACTACACGCAAGTGCAGAATTACAACTCACAGGTCAGTTTATTAGACAAATTAAACTTGTGAGGTAACGCAGCGCTGTTTCACTTGGTCTAACATTACACTAGCACACTAAACTGCATTTGAATGTGTTGAAATGTATGTGTTAGTCTGTCTGTATGAGACTAGCAGTAAGCTAGATCAACATTAGAATAACATACAGATCATATTCTGACATTTTATCATTGTTGAACTATATAACATTGATTAGTTTTATGTAAATGTGCTCACCTATTTAATAAAGTACATGTAGGAGCGGTCGAAGTCTCGGACGTGGAGCTCTCGTTTATATACTGTCTAAGGGAGCTCTCGGCATCTCGAAAACACCGCGCTGACATTGATTCTCGTTTTAGTTCTCCTTTTTTATCCAAAGTCTGCTTGCCATGGTCCATAATGTTTGAACGAAAGAACAACAGCGTGCAAATAGACATTGCAAACTACATTGTCTGCGTCTGTCGCTTTGGTTACTATCAGACGGCTCTGCAGCACGAGTGGAAACCAGGGACAACGCGGATATGACGCCATTGACGGCGACAAAACGGAAATAAAGCAACGGGACGTCTCTTCGAATTAAATTACAAATTTCTCCTGGTTTAAAAGTAGTTGGAAACAGTCGAGATAATGCAAGTACACAACTAAAAATATAAAATAATTTATAACATAGATATAGTGATTTATAGTGATTGATCTAAAGGATGAGCAGTTTTGTAATACGGTAAGAAAAATATTATATTCAGTTAAAGGAGAACTCCGGTCAATTTTAACATTGAGCTCATTTTTTTGTACATTTGGAGTGCTGTCAATACAGAGAACAACGACAAAAATCGGTGTTGCCTACACCGTGTTATCCTCTTTTTAAAATTTGCACCCTGTTGACTTCAATAGGGCAAGTGCTAAACCTGCTTTTAGCCTCTTAACACCCTTGATGTGTCATTACATACTGCAGTCAGAGTCACACGCGTTCACTCTGAAGGAATCACTCACATTGGCTGGGCACTTGTAATGACACATCAAGGATGTTAAGAGGCTAAAAGCAGGTTTAGCACTTGCCCTATTGAAGTCAACAGGGTGCAAATTTTAAAAAGAGAATAACACGGTGTGGGCAACACCGATTTTTGTCGTTGTTCTCTGTACTGACAGCACTCCAAATGTACAAAAAAATGAGCTCAATGTTAAAATTGACCGGAGTTCTCCTTTAAGACAAATTAAGAAATTGACTCGTGTGGAAAGAAGTGGGATTTTTTTTTTATATGAATGTAATTGATTTTGGGGCAATGAATGGAGTTATTAAGTCAAGATGGTTACAAACATTTGTAAAAAATGAACAATCTTTATGGTTTAGTTTTCCTTTTCGTCTTTTCCAAAGAACAGGAGGAATTTCTTTTCTTTTAAAATGTGATTTTGACCCATTAAAATTAAATCTGTATTAAATCTGATTTTCACATGCAGATATTCCTATATTGGAAGATGCTGTACAAGCATAATTATGACCGCCGCTAGCGTAGCTAGCGAAAGCGGTCATATAGGGATTGTCAAAGTTTTTTTTTTTTTTTTTTCCCGTCATCTTACTGAATTTTCCGTCAACGATACCAGGGACACCGAAGCACCGGGGAACATGAAATTTGGTGGGCATGTAGCCCCACTAGACTTCTAAGGAAAAATTTCGTTTGGTCCCCGGGGGCCACTCCCCCCCCGCGCTGGGCCCCCCCAAACCCCAAAAAATGCAGTTTTTCCTAAATAACTACCTGAACCGTGGCACCGAGGATGAAGAAATTTTTATGGTATGTTGGTCTACTAGACTTTTACGGAAAAATTTCGTTTGGTCCCCGGGGGCCACTTCCCCCCCCGCGCTGGGGCCCCCGTAAATTTTTCGTCAACGATACCAGGGACACCGAAACACCGGGGAACATGAAATTTGGTGGGCATGTAGCCCCACTAGACTTCTAAGGAAAAATTTCGTTTGGTCCCCGGGGGCCACTCCCCCCCCGCGCTGGGCCCCCCCAAACCCAAAAAAATGCAGTTTTTCCTAAATAACTACCTGAACCGTGGCACCGAGGATGAAGAAATTTTTATGGTATGTTGGTCTACTAGACTTTTACGGAAAAATTTCGTTTGGTCCCCGGGGGCCACTTCCCCCCCCGCGCTGGGGCCCCCGTAAATTTTTCGTCAACGATACCAGGGACACCGAAACACCGGGGAACATGAAATTTGGTGGGCATGTAGCCCCACTAGACTTCTAAGGAAAAATTTCGTTTGGTCCCCGGGGGCCACTTCCCCCCCCCGCGCTGGGGCCCCCGTAAATTTTTCGTCAACGATACCAGGGACACCGAAACACCGGGGAACATGAAATTTGGTGGGCATGTAGCCCCACTACACTTCTAAGGAAAAATTTTGTTTGGTCCCCGGGGGCCACTCCCCCCCCGCGCTGGGCCCCCCCAAACCCAAAAAAATGCAGTTTTTCCTAAATAACTACCTGAACCGTGGCACCGAGGATGAAGAAATTTTTATGGTATGTTGGTCTACTAGACTTTTACGGAAAAATTTTGTTTGGTCCCCGGGGGCCACTTCCCCCCCCGCGCTGGGGCCCCCGTAAATTTTTCGTCAACGATACCAGGGACACCGAAGCACCGGGGAACATGAAATTTGGTGGGCATGTAGCCCCACTAGACTTCTACGGAAAAATTTTGTTTGGTCCCCGGGAGCCACTCCCCCCCCGCGCTGGGCCCCCCCAAACCCAAAAAATGCAGTTTTTCCTAAATAACTACCTGAACCGTGGTACTGAGGATGAAGAAATTTTTATGGTATGTTGGTCTTAAGGGCCCACATCAACCTAGCCCATAATCGATTGTCAAAGTTTTTTTTTTTTTTTTTTCCCGTCATCTACTGAATTTTTTCGTCAACGATACCAGGGACACCGAAACACCGGGGAACATGAAATTTGGTGGGCATGTAGCCCCACTAGACTTTTACGGAAAAATTTCGTTTGGTCCCCGGGGGCCCCTCCCCCCCCGCGCTGGGCCCCCCCAAACCCAAAAAATGCAGTTTTTCCTAAATAACTACCTGAACCGTGGCACCGAGGATGAAGAATTTTTTATGGTATGTTGGTCTAGTAGACTTTTACGGAAAAATTTCGTTTGGTCCCCGGGGGCCACTTCCCCCCCTGCGCTGGGGCCCCCGTGAATTTTTCGTCAACGATACCAGGGACACCGAAACACCGGGGAACATGAAATTTGGTGGGCATGTAGCCCCACTAGACTTTTACGGAAAAATTTCGTTTGGTCCCCGGGGGCCACTCCCCCCCCGCGCTGGGCCCCCCCAAACCCCAAAAAATGCAGTTTTTCCTAAATAACTACCTGAACCGTGGCACCGAGGATGAAGAATTTTTTATGGTATGTTGGTCTAGTAGACTTTTACGGAAAAATTTCGTTTGGTCCCCGGGGGCCACTCCCCCCCCCCCCGCGCTGGGGCCCCCGTGAATGTTTCGTCAACGATACCAGGGACACCGAAACACCGGGGAACATGAAATTTGGTGGGCATGTAGCCCCACTAGACTTTTACGGAAAAATTTCGTTTGGTCCCCGGGGGCCACTCCCCCCCCGCGCTGGGCCCCCCCAAACCCCAAAAAATGCAGTTTTTCCTAAATAACTACCTGAACCGTGGCACCGAGGATGAAGAAATTTTTATGGTATGTTGGTCTACTAGACTTTTACGGAAAAATTTCGTTTGGTCCCCGGGGGCCACTTCCCCCCCCGCGCTGGGGCCCCCCGTGAATTTTTCGTCAACGATACCAGGGACACCGAAACACCGGGGAACATGAAATTTGGTGGGCATGTAGCCCCACTAGACTTTTACGGAAAAATTTCGTTTGGTCCCCGGGGGCCACTCCCCCCCCACGCTGGGCCCCCCCAAACCCAAAAAATGCAGTTTTTCCTAAATAACTACCTGAACCGTGGCACCGAGGATGAAGAAATTTTTATGGTATGTTGGTCTACTAGACTTTTACAGAAAAATTTCGTTTGGTCCCCGGGGGCCACTCCCCCCCCGCGCTGGGCCCCCCGTGAATTTTCCGTCAACGATACCAGGGACACCGAAACACCGGGGAACATGAAATTTGGTGGGCATGTAGCCCCACTAGACTTTTACGGAAAAATTTCATTTGGTCCCCGGGGGCCACTCCCCCCCCGCGCTGGGCCCCCCGTGAATTTTTCGTCAACGATACCAGGGACACCGAAACACCGGGGAACATGAAATTTGGTGGGCATGTAGCCCCACTAGACTTTTACGGAAAAATTTCGTTTGGTCCCCGGGGGCCACTCCCCCCCCCCGCGCTGGGCCCCCCGTGAATTTTTTGTCAACGATACCAGGGACACCGAAACACCGGGGAACATGACATTTGGTGGGCATGTAGCCCCACTAGACTTTTACGGAAAAATTTCGTTTGGTCCCCGGGGGCCACTCCCCCCCTGCGCTGGGCCCCCCGTGAATTTTTCGTCAACGATACCAGGGACACCGAAACACCGGGGAACATGAAATTTGGTGGGCATGTAGCCCCACTAGACTTTTACGGAAAAATTTCGTTTGGTCCCCGGGGGCCACTCCCCCCCCACGCTGGGCCCCCCCAAACCCAAAAAATGCAGTTTTTCCTAAATAACTACCTGAACCGTGGTACTGAGGATGAATAAATTTTTATGGTATGTTGGTCTTAAGGGCCCACATCAACCTAGCCCATAATCGATTGTCAAAGTTTTTTTGTTTTTTTTTTCCGTCATCTTACTGAATTTTTCGTCAACGATACCAGGGACACCGAAACACTGGGGAACATGAAATTTGGTGGGCATGTAGCCCCACTAGACTTTTACGGAAAAATTTCGTTTGGTCCCCGGGGGCCACTCCCCCCCCGCGCTGGGCCCCCCCAAACCCCAAAAATGCAGTTTTTCCTAAATAACTACCTGAACCGTGGCACCGAGGATGAAGAAATTTTTATGGTATGTTGGTCTTAAGGGCCCACATCAACCTAGCCCATAATCACTCATTTGTGATTTGCGCCCCTCCCATAAAAAATGAAAATGCAATATTATTCTGCTTTAATCGCCCCTATCTTCAGTTGAGATGTTCAGAACTGCACCATATTTCATGTGTATGATTAACTTCACATCCTCTGGGGGTATCCTCTGCTAAGTTTCGTAGAATTTCATCCATGGGGGGGTATAAAATAAATTCATTTATGTGCACATTTAGTGACTGTACACTCATCGGCCTGTAGATGGTGGTGTTGAGCGAAGGGTTGCTGGTTTAGGATGATACTGTCACACACACACATGCAGGAATACAAACAAATGCAAGCATGCACACACACTGACATCCACACGCACAGACACACACCCATACACACACATACAAATCCACATGCACAGACATACACACACAAACACACACGCGCACACACATGTACTGTACGCACGCATACATACACGCACAGACACACAAACACATACACACACACACAGACAGACATGCACATACTACTACTTTTTTTAGGTATATATATATAAACACGCAATACAGCCAAATTGCTCCACGTCATTTATTTTTGTGGAAAGCCAGTGCAGGCCTGAGCGGCGGTCATATTTTGTACCGCCATGCGGTACATCTAGTTTTACTCCACATAAGGCTATAATTTGGAATAACAGATGTATTTTACATAAGAGGAAATCTTTATTTTATAAAGTATAGATGGAAAAAGGAGTTTGGGCTGTAATGCATTTAATGGATGAAGATAGTAATATGTTAAGTTATGATCATTTCAAGGTAAAAATTAATTTGAATTATTCATATAGACAATATTCTTTAGTTGTCAAAGGTATTCCTGTAGCTCTGAGAAATCTAATTAAAGGTATTTTACAATATTCTTCGATAATACCCACACCTTTGGATATGTGGTAACACTTTACTTGAAGGGGTGTGCATAAGACTGACATGACACGGTCATAATCATGACATGACACATGTTATGAATATGAAGGAGGTTTTATGCATGTTTATGACAAATGTCATTAAGTGTCATTCACTCAATTATGACATTTTTAATGCAAATATGACATCGTGTGAGATGTCTTTGTTATGGCAACTTGACTTTACTAAGACAACACAACCTGTCATAAATATGTCATAAACATGACATAGCAGATTAATTATCAAACTTAAGAAACCACTTAGCTTTATGGGTTAACATTTCATTAAACTGTCATGTGGTTGGTTTTGACATTGGCTGTCATAAAGCCATTATAACATTTTAATGACAAATTAAATTTGTACCACTGTAGTTGAGGTCAAGAAAAACATTAATGACAGTTATAATGGCCTCATGACAGCCAATGTCAAAACCAACCACCTGACAGTTTGATGAAATGTTAACCCATAAAGCTAAGTGTTTTCTTAAGTTTGATAGTTAATCTGCTATGTCATGTTTATGGCAATTTATGTTGTCTTGGTAATGTCAAGTTGTCATAACAAACACACTGACAGGTTATGATGTATTGGTTTATGTCAAGTTGTCATAACAAAGACATCTCAAACAATGTCATATTTGCATTAAAAATGTCATAATTGAGTGAATGACACTTAATGACAGTTGTAATAAACATGCATAAGACCTCCTTCATATTTATGACATCTGTCATGTCATGATTATGAAGGTGTCATGTCAGTCTTATGCACACCCCTTCAAGTAAAGTGTTACCGGATTTGTTTATTGATGAGTATAATTTCTTGGATGATAAATGTAATAACAAGGTTTTGAGATCACTTATTACCAAAGATTATTTTCATCTTCCAGTTAAAAGAAAAGTTGTATCTCCAGCGTTGTATCAAAGTTAGAACCAGATATTTGTCATTTCTAAAATGATATTCTGATATTCTAGCTAACACAGCATTAAAGACTTTTAACATAATTTTAGCTCAAAACTCACTTTCATGTTTGAATGCCTTGTTTGAATCACCATATAAGGTAGAAATATTTATATACGATACAAAAGACTAAATGCGTGCCAACCATTACCATAGTAAACATGGTAAATACTAGGGCTGGGTAAAAATATCGATTCATCAATGCATTGCAATTATTTGTTTCTCAATTCAATATCGATTCATCAAATCCTATGAATCGATTCAGCCCGCCGGCCAGTGGCGGCGCTGTGGGCAACACTCTAGTAGTGAGAGCGTTCAGCGTTGTACAAGCAAGCGTCTGCAGAAGTGAGTCAAATCTGTATCGCCTCCATTTTAAAATTACCAACTTTACAGCAGAAAAAAAAAACATGTTTACAGCCTGGATAGATATGTGGCTTTGGTCTATACAGCTAATTTTGCCCTTCATAACAACTGTGAGGAGGGTGAATGTTTTTATAACTCATCTGTTTAGTTGATATTCCCGCTGATGTCAAAGCTAGCCATTTGTCTGCTGTTACTAGCCGTCACTTCACCTCAGCAAATTTTAGCTGCTGAACTTGCCATCTCTGCAGTGTTTTGTGCTTTTTTCCGGGATTATTTCATACAATTTAATACACCCATTGACGTTACTTCGCCCACGGCTTTGGATTCCGTCAAAATATGCTTATGTACCGTCAGATGAAATCATGCAGGCGTCGGCGCTTTCTCTGTCCGTGCTATAAATGCACATCCTTGAATGAGCGCGGATTTTCTAGCGCATTTACTTGAACTTCATAGGCAATAAATCTATGGTTTAACCCATTTGAGAGGCGGCCAAAATCTGAATTTAAAATGGACTGAAAAGCTCTCTACGAACTTGACGAGCGATGCCGTGCTGACATGTATGCACAAATCACCACACACACTCTCTCAGAGTAATATTATGTTACTGCATAATACATTTTCAACTAGCAGAATAGTACAGAATCACGATAAACAGTCTCACTTGTAGCCATGTCTTTTAACTATCATAATATTTCGAAGGGCAAAAATAGGAACTTTTAATTGGCAGTGTTATTTATTGTGTTGACAAAATAGCACTTTGTAATGTTATAATATCTATGGTTGCACTTTTTTTATGAGTATGGACATTTTGTGCTTATGTTTACATTTATTTTATAACTTGAATGTATAGGAAGAAAGAAATATACTTTTTACTACTTAAAGTTACATGCACTTTAGTGGTGTTAATAAAGCACCTGTTTGTTACAGTTGTGTTTTGTATTCAACACATGTACAATATTGTACAGTTTGTTCTGCTAAATAAACCATGACAGGAAACATACTGGGGTCAATTTGTTCTTAAACATTGGTAATACTTCACACATTATTTAAAAATATACTCAGGTACTTAATTACTTGTGTATTTACTTATTATTGAATCGATATCGAAGCTAATAAATCAATATCGAATTGAATCGAAATCGAATCGAATCGAAGCCTCAAGAATCGAAATCGAATTGAATTGTGAAATTCCTAACAATACCCAGCCCTAGTAAATACAACTGCTTGAAGAAATCAGACAAATTATATAGACAATCACAATCGTGTATTTATTTTATCTGTCAGTACGTCACGTCTCTTTAACCATATTTGGTTAATACCATATTTGACTGTCTGATAACCATATTTATCTCTGCATATGTCATAAAATAAAGCAACCAGTGCTTGAATTGGGGGATAAAAGGTGCCGGTACTCTCTTGCAT
This sequence comes from Vimba vimba, assembly GCA_022828995.1. Classification (NCBI taxonomy): domain Eukaryota; kingdom Metazoa; phylum Chordata; class Actinopteri; order Cypriniformes; family Leuciscidae; genus Vimba; species Vimba vimba. Next base: position 37,220,471 of record CM040829.1, on the reverse strand, counting down.
TGGCAAATCATGACATTTGAGATTTCTACAGCGAAAAACAAAACTTGGAGATATTGCTGGTACAACAACAATGTATTGTTATTTATTAACAACATAAATGCATTTAAACAAATTGTGTGTGCGTGCGTGAAAACGGAACTCCTCCAAGTCTGCAAATCCAAAAATACAATTATGGTGAGATTACTACATTTTATTTAACCCTCTGGAGTCTGAGCGGTTTTCTGGGCCCTTGAGATGTTCTGACATGCCCTGACATTTGTGCTTTTTTCAGTTGCTTATAAACATATTAATGGCAAAGGTGTAAATTCACTCTATAAATCACAAACAGGGCTACCATAATATGTGAGCCAGGTGTATGTATGTTTTCATTTTTGAGAGAATAATGTTTATGCATGGTTATTGAAAAAACTAAAAACTAAAATTTCTGAAATAAGGTCACAAAACACATAGTAAATATGTGTCAATAAGACTTTTGACTAATGGATGTCCTCGCCTAGAGTTTTTTCTTCAAAATTATGTGAAAATAGTCTTGCTTTATCGTTCACATAAAACCATACATTGATTTAAATTGATGTAAAACAGGTTTTGCTTGGAAAGCCAATGTGCGAGGGGGCGTGAACGAGGAGTGGTTTACACCTGAGAATACAATGTCTCACCCACTCTGCATAATGATGAGCCATTCACTCAGGTGTGAAACTGACTGAGCCACAATGCAAGGACAAAAGATATATTTAGAAGAAGACTTATATTGACCATTTAAGATTTTGCTTACATCTATCTTGTAAATATGTTTTGCTATTTTATTAAAAAGGTTACAATTACAACAATAATTACAATTTCAACAATATTTCAAGTGTACTCTTTCTTTGTAAAAAAAAAAAATGATTATAGGCCTACATTTTATCTATGTATTCATTAGTTTGAATTTAGTCAACATTGGAACAGCTAACATCTTAGTTGATGACTTTATTTTTGAAAAAAAAATTAGTATTTTATATATAGAAATTGCTAAACAAAAGCTTATTTGACGTGGCAGTATATTCTACAGTAAAAACTGTACCCAAATCTAGTCAACAAGATGTTGTCTTTCATATTTCGCCTGACTGTAACATTGTTTTCATGAAATATTAGGGCATATTGTTAATTTGCAGTTTAATACGTTGCTTATACAAATAGCCTACATTTTATTTCAACATATTTCAGGCGATTTTTACTCATCTCAGTATAGCAATACAGTTTGCTAAAACATCATCATTCATTCACACATGCGATTTAAATTTAACTTCTGGCAAAGATGAAGCTGACATAGGCTATTGACTCGCGATCTTCGCAGTAGGCTAGTGAACGCACCGGAGAAATGCACATTTATTAGGCTACATAGTTTTTTGTTTTGGATGGTTTTGTTTAGAACCAGCTTTCCATAAATATATTTCACATTTTTTAGACATGTGAGGCGAGTAGGCTACGGTCTGGTTCATGATGATCTCCAGTTCAAGCACCTTATGTTATGATTGCTAGCCTATATTTACTTTAAATCCAGGAATTTTGTTAATGAAAAAATTATTAAAATTAAGATACAATTGATACAAAACGAAATTCGTTTTGAAGAAAGGATTTGTACTTTCTGTTTTGAGGTCTCTGTGAAAGTTTGAAAGTCTTCAGTGCTTTTTTTAGAGCGCTCGCGTCCATAATGGAGAACTGTCACGTAATATTGTTTTTTCCTCATAAATGCGAACACGAAAAATAAAAGACAAAATACTTTTAAGTAAAACTTACTCCGAAATTGTGTCCTCGGCGGAATTCGCTCTTCAAAATGCTGCCGTTCGTCATCTGAGTTACAATATTTCTCTGAGGAAAAGGTGCATTCTTCCTCGCTGTCCAGAATCATCTGAAGGGCGTCTTTGGAGAAGCGTGCCATACTCAAAACGCGATGAACTATCAGTAGGTCTGATGAAGAAACTTTTATGGCATTGATCGGGGGGCGTATGCGATGCATACTAGATCACCTAAACTATTTACATTTCAATAGCGCAGGGGGCCGGGGCGGCCTCAGCTCATTTAGAGATAATGAAGGGAGACGGAAAAACGGTACCTCTTCTTGCTTTCAAACGGATTACATGAGTTGAAAACATTTGTTTTTTATATAAATTACTTCATTTAAAAGAAGAGATTTCAAGCTTCATAAAGACATATATCACGTGTATGTGTGAGAAGTATTCGCTGAGTTATGATTCATTTTCGGACGCGTTTCAGAATGGACTACACGGACAGAGAGAAGGCAGAACTCGTTTCGTGTTTATTTTTCTTTATTTGGCGAAAAGCACAACACTTTGTTTTTATTGTGAGTATACACAAAAATAATACACATTTAACAGAATCGATTGATGTATGAAACTCCTATGGAAAATCAAAGTCAACAGAGTATTTATGAGTTTCTTTTACACTGATTTAAAAAAAAGCGAGCTGGTATTGCCGGCGATACCGTCGACCTCTGGGGGTTAATTAAATGCATTTATGGTGAGATTATTATATTTTCATGTCATTCTGTGTTAATTTTGACCACGAACCATGTGCTGTCACTTTAATTCAGCGCAGGCAGCACAGCAGAAATAGACTCGGTGTGGAAACGAACACTGCACTACTTTATACGCACTGCACCTGGAACCAGGCCCGTCGCGACAAGGCAGGCAAACCAAGCAATTGCTTGGGGCCCCGAGCTGGCCTGGGGTAGATATCTACCTATTTGGAACCATGATAACAGGTCTTCTGCTGATTGGATTAGGCATTGCCCTGGTTTATCGAGGAATTAAGAAGACGGTGACAGCTGTCCAAAGCCTCACAGGGCTGCCCGTCATGATTGAAGCAGTGGGCAGAGCTGTCAGCACTCAGACTGGGTCTATGAACCACAATATGGATAACATCATGTAGAAGTTCACAGCTTTGCAAAGGCAAATGGATCGTTTCGGAGATCAAAATGGACCAGGAGAATAGCCGTGTAAATTAGAATGCGGCTACTCGCCCCAAGACCAAAGAATCCCAATCTTATCTGCTTTCGGCCCCCCTCAACCAGCACTGGCCTTGGCCAAGGCCGCTGTTGGAACAACAACTCCCCCGGAAGAGCACTGCAGTGAGACGCACTCGCTCTTCCCCACCTGCTGATTGTTGACTCTGTCTGGGACCTGATCAAGGTTGTCTCCATGGCAAATTGCTGTGTATCGCTATGACAATCCTGCGGAATGAGGCACCTAGATTATGATGCCAGGCGTAGTGACTCTCCAGGCCTACACATACACAAACTCTTACATATATATACAGATATGCAATCATCCCCCACACCCCCCATCCCTCGCCTTCGCCGCTTTGTACCACCAGTCTGACAGGCGGGTCTGTGACCAGCGCCGAGAATGGCTGCAGGACCGGATGGCTGCTTGCCTGTGCTGGGTTACCTCCATCCCCCACTCCCCTCCCCTGTTGCAAGTTTTGTGTGTTCATGTTGTAGAGTGTACTGATTATGTGCTAATGTTGCTGAGGGTTTTTTTTCCTGTTCCCAAACTGTACTCCTTACAGGAGCATTGTCTGGGGTTTATTCTCCTCACCTCTCCTCATGTCATGCTGTATTTTTTTCCTCAATCCCGTCTTCCTGTCCTGTCTACCCCCTTGTCATATTGTATGTATGTTTGTATGGACAGGTTGATGGCTAATTTCGCTGGTACTTGTGACTAAGTGACAATAAAGGCTTCTACTACTACTAACTGAATAAGTACGTGTGTCCTCTTTCTTTTGTGATATAACGGTAAATACCACTTTATCCCTGGCTCACACTGGCCAGACAGTGAAAACGCAGCAGGTTTTGGGCTAGGTGCTCCAGGCTATTAGCCCCGCCCGGCCCGGCCCGTTTAAAGCCCTGGCTCACACTGGCCCGACAGTGTAAATGCGGCTTATGAAAGCCTGTAGACTGATTTTTGAATGAAGGACTAGGGTTGGTTTAGCTGGGATAATCAAATGGTGGCATTTACGTGCGCTCCAGAGAACATCTCTTTCGTTCAAATGAAACTAATACTCTCTGCCCCTGAACTCGACCAAGCCCACCGCTCACTAGTTCCAAAACCGGGACCGGGCGGCAAAGCCCGGCCCGTTGTCATTCGCTTCCTTAAGTTTCAAGAGCGGGAGTTGGTAGTGCATGAAACTAGACGGCTAAGGGGCAAACTAAACTACAGGGGTGCTCAGATCCACATATTCGAGGACTAGTATCCTGAAGTGGCCGAACAACGCTCTGAATACTGGGCTGAGATGAAGCAATTATACGACCTGGACCTTAGACCGACTCTCCTTTCCGCAACGCAATCTCCCTTCCCCAAAGGCCGCTCAGGCTCTCAAAAATGCTGACTGATCACCATTTAACTGTGCCCCCCTTGGTCAAAGCCATCGTGATAATGCAGGCACCCTTTTAGTTATCATACAGCCAATGCACTTCAGTTATACTTCTGTTTCTATGTGTGTGTGGGCTTGTGTGTGTATGTGAGCGTGCACGTGTGTGTGGGTGTATGTGTGCGGGTGTGTGTGCACATGCTACATCCCTTCACAGCCTATTACATTTTTCACTCTCAATTTTAGTGTTTGATTTTATGGTTGATGTTAGCATTTTTGTTAAGCCTTGTTGATGGACACTGAAGAAAGATGATATTGATTAACATTTGAGTTGTGTCCTCCTTGATCAGAGCTATTGTGACAATGCAGGCACCCTTTTTGTTATCACACATCCTCTTATCAGCGACGAGGCTGGGACTTCTAACACTGCATCTTGTATCCGCTATGCAGCCAAAAAGTTGGCCTGTTTGTTCTGGTACTGTTCTGACATTCGACTATTTGGCTGTTTGTTGGAGTTGGGGACAATAGGAAGTCATGTTATCAGGGTTTTTTCAGGACAGAGGTTTCTGTGTGTGCATGTGTGTGCATGGTGGTGCTGTCCATTGCCTTCGATGATTATGGGAAATGTACAATCACTAAGGAACAATGTGGATGAGCTTCAAGGAAATGTCCGCTACCAAAAGGATTTTATGAACTGTTGTATTATGGCATTTACTGAAACATGGCTCACAGAGAGTGACCGGGACGTCGATTTGTGTATGGATGGATTCGGAGCCCCTTTTCGTTTGGATCGACTATCAAAGGTGACGGGGAAAACCCAAGGAGGAGGGGTATGTTTGTATGTCAACAAGCGATATTGCTCATGTGTTACTGTCAGAGAGCGTATTTGTACGCCTGACATAGAACTTTTATCGGTGTCCCTGAGACCGTTTTATCTACCTCGAGAGTTCCCTCAGATGTTTATCACAACAGTTTACATTCACCCGAAGGCAAACTCCGCGTCGGCTACTAGTACAGTATTTGATGTTGTACAGAGGTTACAGTCAATCTCACCGGAGGCACCAAACTTCATCCTTGGTGACTTTAATCATGTCTCCCTAAAACAGACTCTTAAAACTTTCCATCAGTATGTCTCCTGTCCGACCAAACAAGGAAAGACTTTAGATCTGTGTTATGGATCGGTGAAAGGTGCATATAAATCTATTCCTCTGGCTCCCTTGGGCTCGTCAGATCACAATTGTGTCCATTTGCTGCCCACATATAAGACTGTTTTAAAAATGGAGAAAACAGTGACTAAGGACATCCGAGTGTGGTCAGAAGATGATGTGTCCTGTCTACAAGACTGTTACAGCTGTACAGATTGGGACATTTTTAAACAGGACTGTGGTGACGATTTGGACTTAATGGTTGATGTTACATGCTCATATATGGCTTTTTGCAGGGACATGATAATCCCATGTAAAAAGGTCAAAATCTATTCCAACAATAAGCCCTGGGTTACTAAATCAGTTAAGTCCTGTTTACAAAGGAAAACATTTGCATTTAAACACGGAACAACTATGGACTTACATGTGGCTACTAAGGATTTGAAGACTGAAATCCTTAAAGCTAAACAAAGCTATAAGGAAAAATTAGAAAATAAGATGGCATCCAAAAATCCTGGCTCAGCATGGGCAAATATGAAAACCATAGTAGGCCTTCAGAACTCAAACTGCAGCAATCAGGTTACTTTAAATGGTTTTAATTCTGATTTTGAACTGGCAAATGCACTCAACTACTTTTACTGTCGTTTTGACAATTTGGATTTCAGTAAAGAAATCCAGGAGTTGAATTTTAAATTAATGGATGATCAGCATTTTAACATCGACCTTCAGGAGGTTGAAAAAGCTTTTAGACTTGTAAAGGCAAATAAAAGCCCAGGTCCTGACAGCATCTGTGGCAGACTATTAAAGTCATGTGCAAAAGAACTGAGCCCTGTATTTCATGAGATTTATAATAAGTCTCTGAAGACACAACATGTACCGATCCTCTGGAAGGATGCGGTGGTCATCCCTGTCCCTAAATGCAGTGGTCCTAAGATGATTAATGATTTTAGGCCGGTTGCTTTGACTTCTGTTTTAATGAAAATCTTTGAGAAATTAGTGCGGTCTGAGATCCTAAGGTTGACCGAACATAAATTGGACCCTATGCAGTTTGCATATAGACCTCACAGAGGAGTACATGACGCTACAGTCACAATGCTAAATTTGCTATTAAGACATTTGGATGGCCAGAGGACATATGCTAGACTTTTATTTGTTGATTTTTCTTCAGCCTTTAATACAATTAAACCACACATTTTGGTCCGTGTACTTTTTGTTCATTTCATTTCCTGTTTGGAATGGAATAATGAGAAATGAAAACCAGCTCGTTTATTCGTTTTTTAGTTTAATTTAAAAAACGAAAAATTAGATTTTGGCTCGATTTTTCGTTTGTGGTTTACAAATCGGTTTATGGGTTCACTATTTCATTTGCACATGTGGGCGGTGCTTAAACGCCCCTTTCATCTGATTGGTCAAAACGCTCCGCCTTCAGTAAGCTACGAGCTTTTTTTCTGTCAGGCAGAATAAGAGTCAGTACGAGTGCGGCACTGACAAATGCACTTTAATAAAATAATGTCTGAAACCACCACTCACTGTTAATACACACAATATTTGAAGCAGACATATGTTGCTGGTCACGTAATTCGTGCTGCTGCAAGCAACCCCAATAATGTGAGCCACAGTATAGCCTATGACAGATTATTTTAGCATGATATTTCCCATTGATAAATACAGTGCAAATAGTTCAGATATCTCTTTGGATAAAAGGGAAGTGGAAATAAAAATCAATAATAGGCTGAACTGTACCATGATAATATGTCCGTAACATGTAGCCTACCACTCTCGTCTTTTATATAGCCTAGGCTATAAATAATTTTGAAAATTGAATAGAAATAAAATGTATATTTATGAATGTAAGCATGTACTCAGTTCACATGAAAAGAAAGAGACAGAAAAGAGAGAAGCTAGAATCAGTGAACGTACATTAATACTGACAAAATTACCAGGTTTGGGATTAATTAAAATCATGTAAATTGAAGAGCACGGCATAGGCTACCTTTAAAATGTTATTAGTTTTATTATAAAACTAATACAATTTTATTACATACTGAGTTTTCTTTATTATGTTGGCTTAAGAAAGCCAGCATATTTGAACATTATTATTATTATTTATTATTATTATGAGAAATTGACTCCACCTAGAACTTTAATGCTTCACCAAATTCAGCGCAGACCTTCAGACTGGTCTGACTCGCTTATATCTTTTCTAACTGGTCAGACTTACTTTCCCAAAAAATCCCTTGACTTGCGTTATCTGAGCAGTGAAGGCCGTAATACTTAATGCTGTCCACTAGAGGGGGCGACAGGATAATAAGTGTTTTCTACTCTCTTTCCCTGTTTGCATCAGTTTAAATGACAAATAAATGCATGAATTTCATTCATAAATAGGCCATATCTGTGTATCCGCTCTCTAGTTTATTTTAAGATATTGTTATTCACACTGGTTTTTGCATTTAATGTTTGTCCATCTGGAACTTTTATTTGCCATGAGCTCTATATTTTAAGATGTAGCCTACTAAAAAAAATAAAATACATTTTTTTATTATTGTTGCATTGTTGTGTGTAATACTTACAGTAGGCTACCTTATGCCTCTGAATCTATGCCTGCCTTTCTACCCTCATATCAATATCAAATTTATTTCTAGAACAGTTCCAGAGGGATTTAATGTTTTTTGGCTTTTAGTATGAATATGTTTGCCTTACTGTTATCTATAAGCTAGTGTGCACCAAAACAAGGGCAAAATTCACATTTAGAAGACCAAACCCAACGTTGAAAATGAAAATCAGTTTCAAGTACAGTAAGATCAAGTAAAGTATACTCAAAAAGTGTACAGTACTCAAGTAAATGTACTTTGTTACTGTCCACCTCTGGATGTTTTACACAATAAGGATGTATTCCCATTGGGTTGTTGGGTTTTCATGTTTAATGGGAACTTTAGACATAATGATTTCTATACTGTACAAACTGTGTTATCCCCTAACTCTAATGTAACAGTTATGGGTATGTCATCTACGGACATCTAATATTATGGACATATTATCATGGTACAGTTCAGCCTATTATTGATTTTTATTTCCACTTCCCTTTTATCCAAAGAGATATCTGAACTATTTGCACTGTATTTATCAATGGGAAATACATCATGCTAAAATAATCTGTCATAGGCTATACTGTGGCTCACATTATTGGGGTTGCTTGCAGCAGCACGAATTACGTGACCAGCAACATATGTCTGCTTCAAATATTGTGCGTATTAACAGTGAGTGGTGGTTTCAGACATTATTTTATTAAAGTGCATTTGTCAGTGCCGCACTCATACTGACTCTTATTCTGCCTGACAGAAAGAAAAGCTCGTAGCCTACTGAAGGCGGAGCGTTTTGACCAATCAGATGAAAGGGGCGTTTCAGCACCGCCCACATGTGCAAATGAAATATTGAACCCATAAACCGATTTGTAAACCACAAACGAAAAATGAAAAATCGAGCCAAAATCTAATTTTTCGTTTTTTAAACTAAACTAAAAAACGAATAAACGAGCTGGTTTTCATTACTCGTTATTCCATTCCAAACAGGAAATGAAATGAACAAAAAGTACTCGGACCCATTTTAATCAAGAGGCTCTTAGATCAGTTTGCGTTAAGCAATAATTTGATGGGTTGGATTTTGGATTTCTTAACTAACAGAACACAGAGAGTCAGAGTAAATGGTGTCTTATCTGAACAGAGGAGTTCCTCTACAGGGTCTCCTCAAGGATGTGTGCTGTCTCCACTTTTATTTATTTTATATACAAATATGTGTCAAAGCTTGTATGATAACAGAATTATCATAAAGTATGCGGATGACTCAGTTATTTTGAGTTTACTTAAGGGAATGAGACCTCACATGGCCCAATTATTGAGGATTTTGTCAATTGGTGTGAGGAATCTTACTTACAGCTTAACATATCAAAGACCAAGGATATGATCATTGATTTTAGGAAAAGTACTCATCCAAGTGAACCTACCTCAATTAAAGGCCAAACAATAGAGTATGTACAATCATACAAATACCTTGGGACTATTATTGATGAGAAACTGAATTTTGATAAGAATTGTGAGGCTCTGTGCAAAAAGGGGCACCAGCGTTTGTATTGCCTAAGGAAATTATCTGTGTTTAATCTTGACCGAACAATAATGAAAATGTTTTATCATGCTTTTATTGAATCTGTGTTGTCCTTCTCCACTGTAGTATGGTATGGTCATATATCTTTAGAGGCAAAAAATCAGTTAGACCAGATAGTAAAATGGTCTGGCCGTTTGATAGGTGAGTCTAAACCAGGAGTGGCATCCCTGTATACCAAACAGTTACAAAGGATGGCCTTCTCAATCTTACATGATGACTCTCACCCCCTGCACAGTGAGTTTCAGTTATTGCCGTCTGCGAGGAGGCATAAAGTTCCAAGGTGTAGAACGAAAAGATATAAGAGCAGCTTCGTACCAAATGCGATTAATATGATTAACAAAATGTAGAGGTGGTTCTCAGAAATGTTGTAATAGGGTTTTTATGATTTTTATCTGTTTTTTATTTTAAATTGTTTTTTATTGATTTTTAAGTTGTTTGTTTTTAGGTTCTTCTTAAGGTTCTTTACAAAGACCACATTTAATGTTTTGAGAGCACTTTCTTGAGAGCACTTTACTCAGTATGAGTATTTAATTATTTGTTCCTATGTATTGTGGAGTGTTCTATGTTGTGTGTTTTTGTATTGGATGCCATAGTCATTGCACTGTAAAACAAATTTACCTACGGGTACAATAAAAGTAACCTAACCTAACCTAAGGTACGAGCACGAATAACATTATTAGATTCATCTCATGGAATGTCAATAAGGTACGAGCACGAAAAACATTATTAGATTCATCTCATGGAATGTGAGGGGGGTGGGTGGCCCCACTAAGAGCGATAAGATTAGCTTAAAGGTGATGTGTTCTTTATTCAGGAGACCCACTTGCGCAACAGGGAGGTTACACGGCTAAAGAGGGGCTGGGTTGACCATGTTTTTCACTCCAGATTTAACGGTAGGGCCAGGGGCACCGCCATTGTGATTTGTAAAAACGTCATGTTCGAACCAGGAAAAGTGGTGTCAGACCTCAACGGTTTTGTTGTCGTCGCTGGCAAATTGCAAAACACACCCATCATTTTGGCCAGCGTTTACGGCCCTAACTGGGATGACTGCGCATTTATATCCAAATTCTTCACATCGCTACCAAACAACGAAAATTATCATAAAATTGTGGGTGGGGATTTTAATCCCATACTGGAAAGATCGTCGAACAAACCGTACTCTTTAAGCAAATCAGCCAAAACCCTGCATGACTTTGTCAAACGACTTGGCCTCATAGACCCATGGACACACGTCTCCCAAGACCAAGACATTCTCTTTTTTTTCCTCACATGCATCATACCTACACGCGCATAGATTTCTTCCTCCTAGACCAGTGTTACTCATAGCGTGGCTCGCGAGACTCATGCGGCTCGCTATGCTTTAATTTGTGGCTTGCATGGGGGTAAATAATACAGTGATATGATAATGCATTCACTAGAGATATTTCATAAAAACATTCATAACAAGTAGGGCTTTAACATAACCCGTTAAAAACTCAAAGTGTCAGCTCTATTACAATTTTTTTTTGATCAGATTGAAAGGGGTGGTTTATCGAGAGAACGTGAAAAAACTTGATCGATTGAAAACCGAAACTGAAAGGACGACGAATGACGCGCTGAACGAGCTGTTCTCCTGATGAATAAAGTGTCATATAAATGAGTGTCCTGTCATTCTATAATTCTCCTTTCACTCAGCATCTGTGAAGTGATTGAAGCAGGACAACGGCTCACCAGTCCTTGTTTCAGATTATCATACAGACGAGGTTTTGGCCATTTTTACGGCACACGGTTCATATGTTCATATTCCGATTTGAATCTTTTGACTCATAAACACGCACATCAACCCGATCATGTATCACATCACAATGTTTAGCGTTCATGTAAACTACAATACATTCAGATTCATCAATCGGAATGAATTCAGTCCGATTGAAACAAAAGTTGTGCATGTAAACATACAACATTTCCAGCTCTTAACGCTGCATGTGCTCTTGGACGGTTAGATAGGCCTACAAGATGGGCTAATGTAGAAAAAAAATAACTTAAGGTCATTCTGGAATGAATATTTTCTGGAAATCCTGTTTTTTTTTTCATTAAAGGAAATCATCTTGTCTCAGTTACAAATTTGACTGATAAATCATAAATAATGGTGGTTTTTTTTCAGCCTTTTGTGTTTATTGCATTGCATATTGTATGTTCAGGGGTGACAGATTGATAGGCAGACATGGTATTTATGACTGGATGTAACTTTTTATACTTTGCGGTAAAATGGCTCTCCTACTGACTTTGTCCTATCAGTGCGGCTCTCATGAAAAAAATAGTGAAGACCACTGTCCTAGACGATAGACTGCTTTCTATGATTAAATCCAGTGACTACCACAGTATCATAATATCAGATCACGCACCAACTTCCCTTGACCTATACTTCCACGCTTACTCTAACCCCTTCAGGCAGTGGAGGTTTAACTCCTCTCTACTGGCGGAGGAACTCTATAAGCAATTTCTGCACTCCCAAATCGCTCTTTTCTTCGAGCTGAATGATTTGCCGGATACAAACAGAGGCGTATTATGGGAGGCTTCGAAAGCATATATTAGAGGACAGCTTATCTCTTTCGTATCTAATTTAAAAAGAGTCGAGGTGTCCCAATCGGTAGACTTACTACAGAAAATTAAGGACATTGATGACAAATACGCGGCCGACCCGGACCCTACCCTTTACAGAGAATGTCTTAGACTCCAGACAGACTTCGATCTCTTATCCACGAATAAAGCCAAGCTTCGTCTGCTCAAATCCAGACAGCGTTTTTTTGAGTCGGGGGATAAAGCTGGGAAACTTCTGGCTCATCAGGCCAGAGTCGAGGCAACCTCACGGCTTATTCCTGCCATTAGAGCTAACTCAGGCGAGATCCACACTGATCCTACCACCATTAATAAAATGTTTGCCGAATTTTATGCTGATCTGTATTCCTCTGACTGCCTTCCCATTGCAGATGGTATTCTTAATGATATGACTTTCCCCCAAGTAGACGCCGTATCAGCTAACGAATTGGGTGGCCTGATAACCACTGCTGAGGTTCAGGAAGTCATTAACTCCCTACAGAGCGGTAAATCCCCGGGGCAGGATGGCTTCACTGTGGAGTATTATAAAAACTTTTTCCACTCTCCTCGCACCAGTTCTAAGAGATATGTACAATTAGGCTTTTCGTCAGCATCATCTTCCGGATACCCTATCGAAAGCCACCATTTCCTTAATTCCTAAGAAGGGTAAAGATCCCCTGCTCTGCGGCAGCTACAGACCAATCTCGCTTCTCAATGTGGACCTCAAAATTCTCTCAAAGATCCTCGCACTCCGTCTTCAACGATTAAAGCCCCCGATTATCTCACTAGATCAGATAGGGTTCATGTCTGGCCAACAGTCTTTCCATAACACTAGACGCCTACTCGACATCATTCACTCGTCAAGCAAGGATACCCCGGAAATTGTTGTGTCCCTCAACGCCGAAAAGGCCTTCGAACGGGTCGAACGGGGGTACCTGTACGAGGCAATGGACAGGTTTGGCCTGGGTGACAATTTTATTCTATGGGTCAGACTGCTATACTCATCCCCGATGGCTTCGGTTCAAACTAATGACATGCTGTCACCCCCTTTCTCACTTCAGAGAGGCACCAGACAGAGCTGCCCTCTGTCCCCACTCCTGTTCGCCATAGCGATAGAACCTCTGGCCATTTGGCTTCACGTGGAGGAGGGCTTCGAGGGCATCACACGATTTGGCATAACTCATAAAGTTTCACTGTATGCGGACGACCTGCTTCTGTACATCTCTAACCCTGTCACCTCACTTCCTGTGATTTTAAACATTCTGGAACGGTTTCGATGCGTACTCCGGCTATAAGCTCAACTACCAGAAAAGGGAGCTCCTAGTGCTAAACTCTCTGGCTAAGCAGCTCCCACACTCGTTATCGTCATTTAAGTGGGCTGACGACGGATTTAGCTACTTGGGGGTTCATATTACAACAGTCGTGTCCGACTTGACCCACAAAAATTTCTTTCCCCGGATGCAAAACTGTAAGTGACTTTGACCGCTGGTTGGTCCTACCACTCTTCCTCATAGGCCAGGCAAATTTGGTTAAGATGGTTGTCTTCCCCAAATTCCTTTATCTGTTCCAGCACATCCCAGTACTCATTTCTAAATCTTTTTTCGACAAGCTGGACAGTGCGATATCTAAATTTCTGTGGGGCGGCAAACCCACTAGGATCCGCAAGGCGATACTACAATCCCCTAAGTCTGAGGGGGGTCTGGCACTCCCTAACTTTAGATGATTTTATTGGGCAGCTAACCTGCAAAAACTTTTGTACTGGATGAGCGACGACTGTGCCTCACTTCCTGTCTGGGTACATTTGGAGTGGGCGAGCTCAAGCCTTCCACTGCGGTCAGCCCTCTGCTCCCAACTCCCTTTGCCTTTAACATCTGCGGGCACATGACTGATTGTATCCCTCTCACTTAATTTCTGGAGTCAGATCAAGAAAGGTTTACAGGGTCCCTCTGTCTTGACACCATTGCTCCAAAATCATGTCTTTACTCCCTAGAGGTCAGATTTGGCATTCAGGGCCTGGCACATTAACGGCATCATCTGTGTTAAGGACCTATACAAGGTGGGTATATTTGCTTCCTTCACAGAGCTCTCTTCTCTTTACAATTTGCCAAAATCACACCTCTTCCGCTTTTCTCAGATTAGAGACTTTGTTAAGAAGACGTTCCCCCACTTTCCAAACCGCCCTCCCGAAACCCTGACTGACTCCCTCCTGGTGACAGACCCCAACCATAGAAAATCTGTTTCTGTACTGTACGAGTGACTAGGGTCGACCTCTGCATACCCTGGTGCCCTTTCAAAAGCTGCGTGGGAGGGCGACCTGAACATGACTATTATGGATGAACAGTGGGACCATGCTCAGGCTATGGTCCACTCTTCCTCCATATGTTCTTGTCATGGACTAATCCAATGCAAGATCCTTCATAAAGTTCATTACACAAATGCAAAACTGTCTAAAATATATCCCACTGTCCGGGACACCTGTAATAGGTGCAATCAGTCCCCTGCCAACCATACTCATGTTTTGGTCTTGCCCTAAATTGACAACTTTTTGGATTAACTTTTTTGACACCATGAGAAGAGCCTATGGGCACACTATCCCTCCCAACCCTTTGTCAGACATTTTTGGCAATTCCCCAGACACTGAACTCCCTGTTGCACTGAGGCGGGCCCTGGCATTTACATATTTGCTAGCTTGAAGTCTTATTCTCTGCAATTGGAAGCTCTCCCGCCCCCCTACGCAAGACCGTTGGTTTAAAGAGGTACTTGACAATCTGAGGCTGGAGAAGCTCAGATCTTCTTTGAAAGGTTATTCCTCAACATTTCTTGGGATGTGGAACCCTTTCCTGGGGCTGGTTGACTCCCTCACCCTGTCCCCTGATTTGAAGGATTGAACCCCTCCATGTCAGTATATAACCTCCACCCCGTTTATTTAGTCTCTTTCCCATTTTGCCTTCTTCCCTACCCATCTCTACTTACTTTGTCTACCCTTTTTACTGTTTTAGTTTGTAAGTTATGTGTTTGTTTTGGTGATTGTCTATTGGTATGCATGGGTTTGTGTGTTTGTCCTCGTTTTTGGGCCTGTGTTGGGTTGGTTGGTGGGTGGGTAGGGGACCGGTGGCCTTGGCTACTGCAGTTCATTGGAACGAAATCGTAGCCAAGCGACATCTAGTGTATACATCTATAACCGCCCGCGGGCGGGTATAGATGTATACACTAGATGTCGCCTTCGCTACTGCAGTTCATTGGAACGAAACCGTAGCCAAGGCGACGTCTATGTATATATCTATACCCGCCCGCGCCATCAGATCATTTGGACGTGTGCTGTTTTCAAGAGATAACAACGATATAAATACTGTTCATTTTCTCACACAAACCGCTCGTTTCGTGTCTTAGGCCATCAATGTGTACTTATGATGGGGAATTGTTTTAATTTGGACTCTGTGCTTGTGTTTTGAGACAGTGACCACAGACCTGCATTATGTGACTGACAGACAAGAACGGTTTGACCTAAAAATATCAAAATTGAAACTACTGCGGAAACAAAGACACCTACATCTTGGATGCCCTTGAGGTAAGCTAAAACATATCAAAAATTAATTTCAAAGTGAACTATCCCTTTAACAGACTATTGCAACAAGAATTTCACTTGGGCCAAATGAAAAATTTAGATGTTATCGGTCACTTGAAATTTTTGATTTGGGAGGGTTAGAAATTTTTACAGTGTGGACCATCAATGTCAGTTCAGCGCAAAGCCGATCTTGATCGAGCGACACTGATACTACAAAGCGCTAAGAGATCCAGTAAAGAAAGCATTTGAATTCGCCACTTAAGTAATAACATCGCTGCGAGATCTAGTAAGAAATATTCAAATTTCTCCATTATTAACAGATCAAACAGCGCTGACATGGAAACCAGGAGAAACATTGTGCCATGAATGAACTAGTTATAGGCTTTAAGTCCAAAGATCAGCAACGTTCACCATAGATTTAACGTATTAACACTAACTGTATCCATGGAAGTGGGTGCACTTTGGTTGGCACTTTTGGTTTATCGCACTTTGGGTGTGCGATATCAAGATTTTTTGATCATGGACGATTAAAATGTCTCCACTATCTAGAAATATCGTAGTATCGTGTTAAAGTCAATTCTATCAGTTGCAGTTCCGACGCCTCATTCTCAACAATGCGACGTTCATCACATGTTAACGCAGAGATAGAGTTTCACTCACGGGACACTGCAGTTAACAAAAGTTCATTATATGTATGTGCTTTAAAGCCTTGCCGGTTAAACATTTAATTTGCGTGCTAATGCGCTGTTTTAACATGCGCTTTTCTGAGCACATACTGTGCTCAAAGCTCACAGGCACTAAAAGCCTGTCAAACAGCATCTGGATTCTGTTACATTTGAGTCTTATTGCGCTAATACTGTCAAATATGTTCTTACAAGGTTTACATAAAAACAGTTGTTTATGTCTAAAGTGAAAGCAAACGTTTGAGAGGAAATTGGGTGTGGGTCATATGCATGTATATTAGATGCGTCGTGTGCCGTCTTAAAGGGACAGTAGCCTAAAGGCCAATTTATACTTCTGCGTCGAGTGTACGCCATAGTGAACGTCGTAGGCTACGCACGTAGGCAACGCCGTCGTGAGCATTTCTGTGTTGCTCTGCAGTTACACCACCGAAACACTAGTTGGTGGGGGCAGGTTTTAATGTTCCACTGTGTTTAGATTCATCGCGGAAATGCGTAGGAGGAAATGCGATGCTACCAAGCCAACCAATCACAGATTTTGCGGCCCACGTCGCCGCGACGTGTAGTTACATTTACGTATGATACACGTCTATGCGTATGCTACACGTACTTACTGTGCGCACCCAACGCAGAAGTATAAATTGGCCTTAATAGTACACATGCTGCCGCTTGTCCTTAAAGGGATATAGTTCAACCAAAAATGAAAATTCTGTTATTTAGTACTATCTAGTGTTTTTCCAAACCTGTATTAAAAGGGTCATATAATGCCATTTTTGTACAAGTTAATTTGATTCTTTGGGGTTTAAATGAAAAGTTTGTAATATACTTTAAAAAAAATTTGCATTAGTATTGTAAGAAAACACTTATTTTACCTGGTCAAAAACAGCTCTGTTTTCAGCATGCCATTTAAGTGCATGTGTCTTTAAATGATAATGAGCTTTGCTCACCCCGCCCCTCTGTTCTGTGGGGCGTTTTGACACAACACACAATTGAATGTTGCCTTGACAACAGTTGAGGGTATATTTTGGAGAAAGAATGGCAGCGGGAGTCTCTGAGGACACATCTGTGCATTTGCAGGATGTAAACAGTATTTTGCAGGTATTGTGTTACCATTCATCTTCATGCAGTTATAACTGTTTTTTTTTTTTTTTTTTTTTTTACATTACTTCTTAATCAGTAACAGACACCATTATAAACCATCTACAAAAGTAAGCTTAGTGTAGAGTAGAGTGCGGATCTGGCCGAATTTTTCTGTCCAAGCCCGGCCCGCGTCCGACAGTTAAAAAAAGTTTTTTCTCATACTAATGACACATGTACGTTTGTTTGTGTGGAAAGCCCGCTTTTTTAAGCAACTGTAGGAAGGCATTCGGAAATGTCAACAGGATGAGTGCATGAGCACTCACGGAGCAACAAGCGCACTTAACACAGGTGCGCATGCACGTGTTTCGTTGTCACGGCTACATAAACACATTTCCGCACACAGGAAGAGGAAGACAGATGTTATGGTAATATTTTACATGTATTTTAATCACAAAAAAACTAATGTTTGCATCAAGTGAAAGCATCAGGCACATTGGCTACCTACATAATAAGCTGTTTTAAATTTAAAATGTTCAATGTCTTATGACGATGATGTGACCAAACCCGACCCGAACCCGAACATAATTTGTAAATATCCATCCTCTATTTTGTTACCATTCATCTTCATGCAGTTATAACTGTTTGTTTTTTTTGCATTACTTAATCAGTAACAGACACCATTATAAACCATCTACAAAAGTAAGCTTAGTGTAGAGTTACCACATTAACTTTAACACCTGCATACACAATTTGTAATAACACAATAACCATAACGCGTTGTTCATTATAAACGTGGGTTTATGAATTATATTGATGCCGTAATTTACCCTGAGTATAAACCTTAGCCACATTCATTGTGAAGTGTGCAAGCGATTTGCAAAGATTAATATAAAGGTTAATAAAACCTTACACTCACTTCTTCTGGAGGTGCAGCAGGAACACGAATAGTTATACCGATCCTTTTTTCAGCAGCAGCTTCTTAGCAAAACCAGCTTTACTGACCCTCGTTTATAAAGCAGTCTGGTGAGAAATGATTAGCGCAAACATGAAAGCATTGACGTTGATCATGGGGAATATTCCCTTCGAAAACAAATTCTCCAGTTACTGGAGAAAAACAGACTCTTTCTGGAGAAAAACATGAGCTGTAAAACTGCCAGAAATGAAAGGAAACGACTAGAGATAAGCAAACTTCAAGTTCTCCTCTGAGGTCTTTACATGTGTGTGTGAGAGAGATAGAGAGAGAGAGACTTTTTTTACTTTTAACATCTCTTTAATTATAACTATTAACACAAAAAATACATAGCCTACGCCTTTAACACATTACTTCATAAATACATAATCCTAATAAAATATATTAAAAATAAAAAATAACAAAATCAGCTTCTTTTAACATACATTACATCCTCCCTCTTCATTGGGTTGACATAAAATATTCCCAACACCCCATAAATAGAAGAAAGATTCAGTATAATTCAACAATTCATACTTTTTACCAGAGCTCTGAACATCAGTATCACTATTAAACTGCATTTTTCACTTTCTTGTCAGCCAAATTGACATTTTTGCCTTACCAAATAAAACATTATAATCAAAACAATTTTGCTTTTATTTGAGGTGCTATATTTTGGTCCAACAATAAACAAAAACATTTGTAAAAATAAAACCAAAATTATGGCTCAAGTCTTTTAAAGAATTCCTAATAGACTAACCCTTTCCCTCTTTATGATACTTGAGGTAAAATCCAATTCCCTTTTGATAATCTATTACAAATTGTATTTTTAACACCTTCCCAGTTTTTTCTTTGATGTACTTATGAACCTAAAAAGATGCCTAAAAACTTAAATTCATCTTTTCCCACTTTACATTTCCAGGGATAACAGGTTTTGCATTGCCATGACAGCATTTCTCTTCATAATTGCTCCAAAATGCTTCCGTTTTACTCCAGTTCAGTTTTGCAGATGACGCTCTCTCATATAAAGAGATACTGTGAATGACAACATCAATATCTCTTTGATCTTTCACAATTACAGTTATCGTCTGCAAATGCTGTTAACTTAAACGCATTGCAATTGCCTTCAACCTTTAGACCAGACAGTTATTTTCTTAAAGGGACAATATGTATCTTTTTAGGTATTTTATTATCTAAAATCAATATTTTTATTCATAAATATGTCCTCAATGGTGTCCAAATACCTCTGCCAATGATCTGACTTGTCCTCGTAAACGAAGAATTTATTATCTTTATATACATGGGACGGGTAGGTCCACGGAGGCTTCCATGTAGTTCCGCCATCTTGA
Organism: Vimba vimba; assembly: GCA_022828995.1. NCBI lineage: Eukaryota > Metazoa > Chordata > Actinopteri > Cypriniformes > Leuciscidae > Vimba > Vimba vimba. The sequence continues at coordinate 37,200,600 of CM040829.1, read as the reverse complement.
AAAACTATAATAGCAGAGAGGGACAAAAAGTACTAGGCCAACGCGTTTCCACAACGCGTTTTCGTTCAGAGCCAGCGTCACGTGACTGAAGCCAGCAGAAACGGAGCAGAGCAGTGAGAGGCGCTTGTCACTGCCGCGGCAAGTTTAAAAGGCTGCACTTCACGGTTAAGTCACAGGATAACAAATCATCTTCATCGAAAAAATCCAAAATAAGACCGTAAAAGGAAACGTGACCGGAGATTACAAAAACAAGGGTTTATGTCGGGATAGCTAATGCAGGACAAAGCTTTCAAAAGAGACGCTGAAGTTGCCTGTTTTTTTCTCGACAGGTAAGTCAATGTTACGGTCTTAATTACAGGCTTTTTATTTTTATTTTTTTATTAGCCTATATAGACCAGCGTTTCCCAGCGGGGTGACGCGGCACCCTGGGGTGCTTCTGGCGAGAGCAGGGGTGCTGTGTAAAAAAACATTTTTTTACCATCAATCTCGGATCGTCGGAAGTCTCTAATAACAACAAATAATGCGCACAAATTTATAATAAAAATGCAAATCATAAGTTTTCGGCGTTGAATTGCGGAGGTTGCGCTTGCGTGTGATTTTATTCCCGTGCCTCATTCCCAGTGCGTCCACATAAAGCTGCCTATTTTTCATTGATGTGCTTACAGTCAAATACACACGAAAACATTGTCACAACGTCCGTCTTGCCGCGTATTCACATAAACACATCGGTTATGTCCGTGCTGCTGTCAACGCAACGCGTGCTATTAATGTTTTTCAGTTTAACACGTTAAAAATATTTAACGCAATTAAAGCAGCATTTTTTTCTGTCATCCTTTGGCTAGCGTTACATTATATAATCACGTTCTTCTTCATGCAAATGCTTCTAACCATGCAAGCGAGAAAATACAAAAGAGAATGCGCTGTCTGTGATGCTGACACGACGCGCGCCAGACTCGACTTCTCTTTCGCGCTGTCGCTTTGAGTATCCTCATGAGAGCAGTCTTAAATTAGTTAAAGTCTTAAATGAACTTTAAGAGTTGTGAGAAAATGGGACGCGTGTGGGATCCACATGTGACAGTGCAGCAGTGACATCAGAATCACAAGGCTGGATTAGTACCCCCAGGGGCCCCTGGGCACTGAAGCTCATGCCCCCCCCCCCCCCACCCCCACCCCCCACCTGACAACCACACCCTCCAAAGTAACACACACACACAGGTGGCCCACCAGGTGTGGGATTTAACATGCCAATCACTATTGATCAAAAGCTGAATGACTAGTTCACAAGACAATGATAAAAAAGTTAATTTTTCTGAAAAGTAGGGCTGCCCGATTTGGGGAAAATGTCATATTGTGATTATTGAGGTCAATATTGTGATATGTGATTGCGATATAGTAAACAAATGGTTTCATGAGTTAACTTGCTTATTTCTCAAGTAAAATGCACACACAGATTAGTGATAATGCTGAAATTTGTAGCCTATTTCTCAACTCAAACTAGAAACAACAACTGAATGCACAGTGTTTTCAAATTAAAATAATATTTTTTAAAAATTAAATATTGTTATTTGTCTCAATAATACAAGCGTTAAAAATAAATGTCATATTTACTGGTACCTGTCTAGGTAGACCTAGGACATATACCGAAATTGAATAAAGTTATCAAACTGCACTGCATAAATTATAAATTAAATATAGACTAATCCTTATTATAGCAACAACAAAAAAAAACCCACCTTCAGTCAACAGCAGTGAGTAATCTTCTCTGTTCTTTTTGTTCTTTGATTAACTGTACTGACAGAAATCTTAATTTGCTGCTGTCTCTTTAAGACGAGCCGCAGCTGACAGGGACGCTGATCTCACACGCACCTCATTCTCTTAACTCTTCACATTCATCTTAAGACAGCTCTTATGTTATGAAGATGCTTGACAGAACGGACATTTTGGCATAATTGTGTGTGTTATTGTAAGTTCAAGCTCGAAAGATAACTGTATTCTGGCGTGCTGTCTGTGCGCACGATACTGGCGCGCGCGCGCGTTTTTCTGTATGTGTGTGTGTCACAGTCACACTTTTGTCTTGTCGCTAGTTGTTTAATAGCATTTGCATGAATAAGAGATCATATAATGTAATATACACTTTTTTATTCTGATTGGATAATTATCAAGATCGAGGCCAAGCCTGTGTATACTATTTTTATGTAGCAGCGTACATGGCGCACAAAAAAAAAAAAAAAAACCTCCAACCACGGAGGGCCCCTCTCTGCGCAAGGGCCCCTGGGCACGTGCCCAGATTGCCCGTATGGTAGATCCGGCCCTGTCAGAATCAAATAACACTTCATTCATAAAAAGATGCCATTAAACAATTATTTGGAATATACTGTCTTTATGACGTTTCTACATTAATTTGGAGATTTACTGTGAAATTATTAGGCTACATAAAATATAGTAAAAACAAGCTATCTTGTGCAATTATAACAAAATTATCCCAATAATTATCACATTATCCCAATTATTATCCCAATAATTATCCCATACACTGAGTGAGCAAACATTTAGGTGAGATTTGCAATGGTAATTGAGCATGAGCAATGTTCATATATGAATAAAAAGCCTTAATTGAATATGTCATTATGTAAAGTGATTTTTTCAGAAGAAAGTAATGATTTCCTAGATTTTAAATGGATGGACAAATAATAATAATAATAATAATATAGATAAAAATATCTATATGACAGTAGGCCTATAAGTTCTTCCCTGTGGTATTGAAAATTGATACATTTATTTATTTATTTATTTATTTATTTACTTATTGCTCAAGTCATACATAAATGTTTCATTCATTCATTAATTCATTCATTCATTCATTCATTCGTAACATGCATGAACAAAGAAAAAAAAAGGAACAGGAAGAAGAAAATCTTATGGTACCTGTCATTTATTTGTGCACATCAAAAATAAAAATAAAAAAACCCCCAGCACATTTCAAGGTATAGTATCAAAGTAGTATCATGACAACACTAGTGTAGGGTGCCACACATTTTTTTTAAATTTCAAAGGGTGCCTTGACTGAAAAAAAGGTTGGGAAACACTGATATAGACAGTAGAACATAGTTAAAAGTTAAACAGGCTCTTTGATGAATAGCAGCTATTGAGTAAAGTAGAGAAGGCCCTATAAACAAGGTTGTAAGTTTTGTTTGTTCAAAACTGTAACATTCGTTTGTTCGTTGTGTCAAGTTGTAGTTTGTTTGAAATAACAAACCAATTCACCCGAAGGAAAACTCGATGAAGTGCTATTAGAGGACATCCTGTCATAGCTTTTTGGCACATAATGGCTACCGTAGATGCAACACACATTTGAAAAAGCGAGGCGCTAGAGAGCACTATTTATTTGATTGCAAAATACAATTTCACCACTAGATGGGAGAAAATCCCACTTAGTGTCCCTTTAAGAACAATCACACCAGGGTATATTTTTTTAAAAAGTGTTAGCCCACAGATACATTTATGAGGGTTTATTTACTTTATTGCAATCAACAATTGATAACAATTAGTAAAAGACACAGTTTTAAAGCTTCGCAAGGTGCAATTTATACGACGAGTTGAAGTTTGCTGTGCTTTATGTAGGCCTACACGAGGTGAATGCCTGCAATCATTCAGTCATCAACGAATGCACAAAACGTGAAAATTAATAAAAACATTATGAACTTTACGAAACGATACACAATTGTAGTTTAAGTTCGCACTGAAACTATATTTACCTATATTTATCTATATGGAAATAATCCATTAAACCTGCCGAGGAACGAGGAGCGTGAACTAAAATGAGCAGTTCCATGCGCATGCCCGGGAAACTCATGAATATTCATGTAGGCTCCGCCCACTGCCTCTACAGATGCACAACTCACTTTTGCTCCACATTTTTCACATAGACCAATACCAGAGAATGTCTAATAAGGGGAGTAAACCTCTGGCTTCTGAACTGGTCGCAGTTCCACTCTGGCTCCACATGAGGGCGCTCACAGGACGAGTGCAGAATGAATGGAGGTCTATGGCGCTATACCCATAGATATCATATAATAAAGGCTAGATGTCTCGTGCGCGCTGCTGGCCAATGGAGGTCGACGTCCGCACACGGCGGCCATCTTAGCACAGGGAGCTCGCTCACTCGTAACATGGTGCATGTGCTTTTAAATAACCATAACTTGCTCAATTTTCTACCGATTTCCAAACGGTTTGGTTTGTTATAAACGTCAGAGATGTAGTTATGATACTGCATACATATGAATAATTATAACAATGGACTTCTATATGAACGAATTATAGCCACTTTAATAACGTTTGTAAGAAACCAAACCGTTTGTAAATCCGTCAAGATTTCAGCGAGATAAGAGGATTTGTGTGCGTGCTGATCACTCACCTTAATGCACAGCTTCCCTGTGTTAAGATGGCCACCGGTGATGCCGGAAGTGACTCCGCCTTAAGACATCTAGCTTTTATATGGATATCTATGGCTATACCCCTCAAAATCCACTTTTCTCAGGATAAAATTTTGAATGTTGTATTCGAAAGGAGATGCAAAGAAATGACACATTGCTGGGTGTTAGATTTTTTAGAGTCACTTATTTGCGTCAATGACGTCATACACATCGTACGAGCAGAGATACTGCTTTACGGCAATCCTTCAGTCGCTTTGGTGCTTTCGCGCTCTGCACTTTCTTTTCTCTCGAGGCATCGACAACACAGCTGACACAGGGAAACACACAACACAGCTGACACAGGGAAACACACAACACAGCTGACACAGGCAAACACACAACACAGCTGACACAGGCAAACACACAACACAGCTGACACAGGCAAACACACAACACAGCTGACACAGGCAAACACACAACACAGCTGACACAGGTAAACACACAACACAGCTGACACAGGCAAACACACAACACAGCTGACACAGGCAAACACACAACACAGCTGACACAGGGAAACACACAACACAGCTGACACAGGTAAACACACAACACAGCTGACACAGGCAAACACACAACACAGCTGACACAGGCAAACACACAACACAGCTGACACAGGCAAACACACAACACAGCTGACACAGGCAAACACACAACACTGCTGACACAGGCAAACACACAACACAGCTGACACAGGCAAACACACAACACAGCTGACACAGGCAAACACACAACACAGCTGACACAGGCAAACACACAACACAGCTGACACAGGCAAACACACAACACAGCTGACACAGGCAAACACACGTGCTGGAAGAGTTTTTGTTTAGCGGTATATCTGGTGGTAATCAGTCCTTCACTGACCAATCAGCGTTCATTAGCAGAATGCTAGCGTGTTATTAGCAACAACAACTCAACCTGTATGAAATCGAAAGGACATAAGTACTCGTTCATTCAACTTTCGACCTATAATCCATGTTGAACTTGCAAAACCTACAATCAAATCTGAGATTTCTCAACGGCAATCGGGTGAAAGAGACAAATTTAGCCGTCTAGCTCCATAGACTCCCATTCATTCTGCACTCATGGGCAATCGCCCCCAGTGGAGCTCTGGTGGAACTACAACCACAATTCGGTACAATAGAACTTAATAGTGAGTGGCCAGGCTCTCCGTAGACGGGCTCTGCCAATACTGCAAAAGGGAGAGCACGCAAAACTTGTCACTTGAAAGCGAAAAACCGTGTTTGAGACTCGTCGCAGCAGATGCAGCTGTAGTTATGTACTCGTGTTTGTGCCAGAAAAATATCCAAGACATTTGTTAGAAAATATTCTACAAGTGTGCAACTCTCATCGGATGAATTCACATGCTGATTTGCGGATGAGCAAAATTTCTCTGTGACTTCACATTTTTTGATGCAGGTGTGTGAATGCGTTTTGCACCATATTCACTGTATAGCAAAACTGTGAGTGTGCAAGTTTCTTAATTTGTGATTTGTATAATGTGATTTGTGAACCTGCAATGAAGAATTTGAGAAGGTGTAACTGTTGTTTGGTGTTTCTGGAAGAGAAAAAGGTCTACAAGTTTGCAACTCTTAAAACATTTCTCTCTACAACTACAAATTCCACTGTCACAGGATTTCAGTTGATTTGCACCAAAAATGCCTTCATATGTTCAATGCCTTTTATGTTTAAACTGAAGTCGGACAAAGATGGAGAGACTCAAGAAGAAGTGACAACATGTAGAAGCAACAGGACATTTCTGAATGGTTAGTTGATGAATTTATGAAGCTGATGATAGAGTTAACTATCTTCTAGTCATTGATTGGCATATTCCGTCATTATAATCTATAAATCGCTCATGTGGGAACTGTTGTAAGATGCCTACAGAGTGACATGCGATTGCATTTGTGTTACGTATTGCAATAAATGTGAAAAGATGCTACAGTTTGAGCTTGAGCAAATGTGCACGACTACAACAACTCTTCCTCTTCTCAACATGGACTGCGTGTTCTGGGGGCGGGGTTTATGTAAATTCTAGGGTTGCTGATGTCACTACACCAGGAGGAATGTGGTGTAGTCTCTACCGGCCGTTTGTTGTAGTCCTTAAAAATTGATTTCTGTAAAAGTAAATATCTCCCTTTGCTTTGAACTTTGAGCGTTGTAACTTTGCAGATGTTGTTTATGCTCAAACAGCAACATTACACACTAACTAAAGTTAGAAAAGTCAAATCATAATCAACCACCCCTTTAAACAGCTTGATTTTCACCACAGGGGAACTTTAAAAGATTGTACCTCATTTTTTGGTGTCACTAAGCATCGCCTACATTCATCTGACAAAAAAAGCACATCATTTCATAAATAATAGAGGATCTCTGGAGAACTTAGTTCTGATTGGTTAACCACAATGCTGAGAGGAATAAAAGTTTTGTATAAGTGATTAACTGTTATTATAAGATTTTCAGCATATTGTAAACAGAGAATAAAAACAAAGTTCATGAAACAAAAATGTCATGTATTTTCCTTGCGGTAAATGTCAGATGCACAGATCATAACATAACATTTATAACAGAGAAACATAACATCATTACAGATTATGTAAAGTAAATATTTTAGATTTACGAGATTTTAGATTTACGCATTTCAATCAATTAAAAATTAAATCAAATTTAATAGAATAATCCTTACACATTTTAATTGAATAATTGATTAAGGATTGTTCACTTATTCAATTAAAATGTGTAAGGATTATTCAATTTAATTGGATGGAATTTTACTATTAATTGAAAGGCATAATTCTAATAATAAAAAAAAAAAAGCTTAAATGTTTTTGAGTGCACTTTGATCTCTGCATATCGTGCACGAGCACGTACAGCGTCACATGCTGTTATGATCAGTGGTGTCCAGAAGATGGCAGTGCTGTGAATATAACTGTGCTGGAGCTTCATGAGGAAAACACACAACATTCACACAGAGTTATTCAAATTAGGCAGAGTGAATTTATATATATATATATATATATATATATATATATATATATATATATATATATATATTTTTTTTTTTATTATTATTATTATTTATTTATTATTATTATTTTTTTAAATAAAAAACAATATGCAGAAATATCCTTACCTAAATGCAAATCATATTGGAATTCTCTGTATAATCACCGGAAAGAGGTCTGGAGTTTACCCATCGGAAAGAGGTCTGGAGTTTACCCAGTGCTGTCTCAACAATAAAATTAAAGAAGTCATATATAAAGTTTAATTTACCCAGTGAGACAAAACGTCTTTAGATTTTCAGAAAAATGGAGACTATATGTGTCTTTTGCAGAATCCATTAAACATTTATTCTATCAATGTGTATTTACTCAATTACAAATTAAAGATTCAGCTTTCTAGATATTTTTATTGTATAAGAATAGGGGTTGATATAAACCTGATATAATCTGAAATAGAATATACAAGATGTACTGTAGAATTCTTGAAACCTTTTTTCTTGTTAATTCCTTGTATGTAATTCCCCTGTATATTTTATATCTCTCTTTTTTCCTCTTAATTCTGCTACGATACGTGCATAAAAAAGAAGAAATATGTTATTTAGGCGACATAAAGGAGAGATAAAGAACGTCCACTGGACTTTCTCTTCATCATCATGTGTGAAGTGGTTTCTTTAAATGTTCTCATGGTTTTGTCTCATTATTAGAAGGTATTATTTTAAACAGAAAATATCAGTGATAGTGATGCATTATTGTTCATTTATTAGGTGATGATATGTTGGACAATTAAAACTGAATCAACAAATAAGCTGTAATATAACAACACACTTCAGCCGTAACTTATTCACAATACAGCATGACCTCTCGTATATTATTGCTTACATAATATAATGCAATCAAAAGAAACAAATTAAGAACAATATTACAATTATAAACTAAAAATAAATTCATTTAAACAGCACGCACACACACATACACACACACACACACACACACACAAACAGAGAGAAACACAAACTGATTAGCAAAAACTTTAAGCAAAAGTAATCAAAGCAAAAACTTTAAGGTTGCAGTGATTCAAAACTAAAATTCTTTAAAAAGATTATGCTGATTTTATGTGTGTGTATTTGTTTATCTAAAAACGCATACATTTAATTATACCTTTAATTTAATGCAGCAGGGAGGGCAATTTTAATTGAACATGTATAGTTATATCAAGACAGTACAGTAAACCAGATAGATGAATTAGCAAACAATAATTAAGTACAAATCAGAGATTACCAGTAAAGCATGAACAAGAACACTAAACACAGCGCCCCCAGTGGCCAGGAAATATTCAAAAATATTGTGTAGGCACTGTATTTGTGTACACCCAAATCAGCCTATATGTATATATTCTTCCCTGCTTTATAGTCTTAAATATTCAAAGGACCACTAACAAAGATTATAAAAAAGATTCATACTCAAAAACATATCAACCAATCATATGAACCTGCATGCGTGTTCAATAAAGGTTATCATTTTGAAAACTTTGGAGTGGTGTCTTGTTCTCTGTAAGAAGTGTATTTTTTATACTTGTTCCTCATATTCTTCATCTCTGCTGCAGCAACCACTGAAAACTACAGTAATTATTATAATAAAGCTCAATCCAAGGAGCACAGTCCAACCGGCTCTCTGTGGAAATAAAAAAAGTCAGTCAGTTAATTAATACAATAACTATTGTTATAGTCGACTGTCATTCAGAAGATACTTTTATCCAAAGTGTTATTACAGGGATAATGACTGTGAAGCCGTATAGTCTTACTTAAGGGCCAAATACAGGGCGATTTCATATTCATAGCTTCATTGCATTTTTATGCATTTTAAAACACTGAAACTTAGATAACAGCAAATATTTTTGCATGAACTACTTTAGAGACAAACTGCTTTAGTATAAATCTGCTTTAGTATAAAATATACAATTAGTTTAGTTGTTATTGGTGCACTGCTAATTCTGTGTGTGTGTGTGTGTGTGTGTGTGTGTGTATTTAGAGATATAAAAACATCATAATGTCAAATTAGGTCCATGCATTATTGTAAATAATTGAGATGTTAAAGGAGCCGTATGTAAGATTGTGGCCAAAACTGGTACTGCAATCACTTTCAAATGACTGTAGAGCGGTGTATCCCCTCCCCCTACCCCCTGACTCGAGGTTGCCAGATAGGCTGCAGGATCCAGCAGGAGCGTCTGTAGCTGCAGCTGTGGTAACTAGAGCAGAGCTGGCAACCCGGATGCCGAAACACTACTGACTTTGTGAATGGTAGATAGGTGGAGGGTGGGGCTTCAGGCCAAAACACAACATGACAACATCAACATCAGTTGAGGGCTGCAACTTCACTTTTTAAATGACAATATCCTGGCCGGACTACTGTTGTCAGTGATAAAAGTATTTGAAATTAACATGATTTCTTAATGTCTAGTGACATATCAGGGCCATTTTATGATTAATTGAAATACATTTCTTACATACAGCTCCTTTAAAACTTTAATTTTAGAAAGCAGCAATCCGGGGCCAAGCACGAAGGCATCGCAAGCACAGCAGCACAGCAAGCATTTAAGCACATATGAGAACAAACATAGTGACTGTCGACTTCAGAAAGTTATTTCTTGGGAACGGTAGCAAATGCCAAAAATCTGTTTAGTCATTTCTGTGTGGCTCAGTCCAAAGATCATATGAGCCAATTTCCGTAAGAATTGAGCAACATTTTATTGAGAAGTAGCAAAAAAACTGAAAACTATTATTTTCAAAATGGCCACTACTGTAATGGGCAGAGTCTTAATGTAAGATGTTGAATGTGATCAGCATGAAGAGTGGAATCAGGTGTACTGAGTTTCATTTTTCTAGATCAAATGGTTTAAAAGTTATAACCATTAGAAAAGTACATTTTTGATCTGGTGGTGGCGCTATAGAGTTGGTCGTAGAGACTCCAAAATTGGTCCAATTACTGGTCATTACCATCACTACAAGTGTGCCAAATTTGAAAAAACAAACAAAAAAACCCCCATCTGTTTCAGAAGTACAAGTGAAAATGAACTCAAAGTTAATCATTTTTATTTGCTGCACATTATATTTATTGAGTTCTTTCTCAGATAGACACCATGTCTGTAACTGAAACAACTTTTCCACCACTTAAGGCCACAGTACCTCCTGCGGTCTGGGCATGTGCCACACAGGATTCAAACTCACGAGCGGAATGGTTCGGGGTTCGTGGCATGTGGTTTACCAGCTTGCGCCACTCAGGGAACGTGAATTACAAAGCTGCAGAGGAGAGGCTTCAGTGAAAGAATGAACACACAAAAGCATGTTAATCAGATTAGCATGCTAAGCTATCTTAATGCTAATGTATCTTATGATTAGCCTGATAGCTGAAGAGCCACATTAGAAATAATGGCATCTGGTTAGCATGCTAACCAATTAGTATGCTAAGCTAACTAACATAAGGCTACAAATACAGGCAAGGTCAACTTTGGAGATGAATATCTCGGGAACAGTAGCGAATATCAAATATCCGTTCAGTCATTTCTGTGCGGCTCGACCCAAAGATCATCTGATCAAATTTCAGACAAAATTGAGCAACATTTGATCTTCCAGATCTCGTCGGAATCGGCATAAGCCAAGGAATATAATGACATAAAGAAATCGCATTTTGAACTATGATTTCAAAAGTTATAAGCGTTTTTGCAAAAAAAAATTATATCTATGGAACACTAGGTGGCGCTGTGTTCAAACGGTGTGGATCATGGTGTGGACTTGGCCCTTAATAATTACTTGTAAACCCATGTGAAGCCCTCAATACTCAAGTGTAAGCAAAGACTATAGACAAAGAGAATATAAGTTCTCACTCCTAATACTTATGATTGGGAGAAACTGCAATGTGCAATATGGCGGAATAGTCCCGCCTTCTATGTAAATGAGCCAATCGCTGATTGGTAAAGTCATTGCATCACTGTAACACCCATTAGAAGCTCGCGCTTAGGACAGCACATGCGCATTGGCTGGTTGAGCATAAGAAACAACATTTATGGGACAGTTATGTCAGATTTTGTTGCTGAAATATGATATTGAATTGTGTGTTCGGCAAGCAGTTTTTGAGATTTCAGGATTCCCCCATAGGACTAGATAGGAATTGGTCTTGGATGCCTGAAACACGCCTGGAGGTGTCGCAAATATGGCCGCCGAGTGAACAGACTTCCTCAAAGGGACTTTGGTGTTAGTCAGTCTTCATGATCTACTTATGTATGAATACTAATGAGAGCACATTGAATGCTTGACACTGTACAGCAACCTATATTTTCTTACATATTTTCTTACATAACCTATAACATTTCTGAATATGAATAAAATGAATTAGAAAATTGCAGTATACAGAATACCTGTGAACTGACAACAAAGCTCAAAGTCACTTCTCGTAGTTCAGTCTCATTTCTTCCTGGGATCGATTCAGTGGGTTTACACCATTTCAGATGATGCTTATCCTCAGAAACATACACTCCATTCCAGTCTGTGTCCCGACAGGCAAGATAATTACCATCAAGGAGCAGAAGGATGATCCACACAAATGGTGGAATCAGGCAAAGTATGAACTTTTTCCACTTTAAACATTTACAACTGGAACAGCAAGGTTGGGGTATAGGTTTAAATGGCTGTAAAGCTAGACACATTAAAGAAAAAAAGAAAAGGAAAGGTGCAGCGAAGATCAAGTTTGATGCTTTTGCATTCAGCTCAACATTGCATGGGCATGAAAATTCGTCATCAAAAAGCCCCTCCAATGGAATTAACAAAAGACTCAGTGGAATAGAGGTGAAAACAGCAGATTTGGACAGTCCACTTTTAAATGTGTTTAAAAAAATTTGTCTTGAAGGCATCTTCTGAGGCTCACACACTGCTCTTGATTGATGATGTTTGATTGCTTCTCTCGAGATGTTTAAAGATGGACAGGTTCCCTTAAATGAAAATATCTTAATTATTTCATATCCAACAAGTAAAGAACAGACATTACATTTACATACACCTTAAATGACAGATAGCCACATACAATTATTATTTATACTTATTATTAAATAGGGTCGCAGATATGATCAATAAATAATATTACAATGATGAACTACAGTTACAAGACCACAGTTTTTTTGACATTTTTTATAGATTAATTTACTTAAAAAAACTTCATGTTACAATCATTATTTATAAACAGAAATTATTACATATTCAATAAGAGTCAATAAAGAACTAAATTTGAAAGTTTATTAAATTAACTGAAAAGAAAGGAGCAGAGTCGTACGAGACAAGTCATCGTCCAGTTCGTTAAACGACGACAGTGCAGAAATGTAATCTGGAAACTTTCCATAGAATGCAATGTATGCAAACAGGCTGGCATTCGGTTTGCAGAGGATCTAATCAAGGAAGACAAGATGGCGCGGGAGCTGTTGTGGCCAAAGTTTAAAGAGGCAAGAGATCATAAGAAGAGAGCTTATTTTCGAGGACCTTTTGGATTCATAGAAAAATCTCCAGATTTTCCCATAAAATGCGTAGGAAATAGAGTGCCGAAGTTATGACGTCACTTTGTAGGCCAAAACGCGGAAGTAAGTTAGCATTTTAGCACTACCGGTTCCCTCGCCCTAAAATCTATGGGTTTTTTGAATGGGTTTTTGCTAAATCGCCTGAAATAAGGTCTGTGGTTAACAAAGCCTCTAAATATTTTCACGTTTTGATCTATGACATAAAACACACCAGTTATAACCTGCTTGTGTTTTTTTTTTAACTTTATTGTGTCTTAAAAACGGTGGTTGCTAACAAGTTGCTAAAAGGGACTACATCCTTTGGAGGGGACTTTAGACGTCATCATGACAAACATGAAATCTCTCACAAGCCTGTGTTTCAGCTTCACGTTCTTAGAAGTTTACCTTTCAGTTAATATACATAACGTTATTTTTGTATATTTTAGTAGTAAATGTTAACTATATTTAATGTGCTATATAAACGTGGACAATTCCCAGAGAACACGCTGATATGTATAGCCTTAATGCACTGTAAGTTGCCTGTCTGACACACAAATTAAATGTTAAACTATTGTATACTACTTGTATACTATTGTAACTACACTCCAGTCAGCTCACAGTAATGTGAATGTGAGATAAAATTTACTACACTGGCTCTCACATTGGGGCTTGTGGATTACCAGGTAAAAATATATAGAAAATGTTAACAAAATTAGTATAGCCTATGTGGTTTATTTAGGGAACATATATGGTTTAATTATAATATATTATAATAAGCATTTGCTATTGGACAATTCTCTTTAAATTCAACATATATAATTATATACAACTATTATATTAAATGTTTGGAATTGAACTGTGTTATGCTTGTTCAGAGATTATTTGTATAGTTATCTTAAATACATAGAACACTATTATAACTCCTCTATCTCTCCCTAGTTTTACTTACCGAGACTCGATTAACCTTGTCCCTCATGCTGGCCCTTACAATACCGGCAAGTAAACCAGCATCTAAGCTGCACTGTTCATGTCCAGATTTATAGTGGTTCTCTCCTCGATCTATGGTTTTTCTATCGTCTAAGAAAAAGGACATAAGATTGGAAATTGATACGGCCATAGCTAACGTTAGTGCTTCTGAGATGGTAAAAGCGCGTTTTTTTCCTGGCGAATTAGCAAATGGTATGCAAACATACAATCAAACATAATACAGTGAAAGATAATCTTTAAAGTTTATTTGGGGCACAATGAACAGGCATAATAATCTTAATCACAAAGAAAATAATATTAAGGTTTATATAAACTAACAAAATAATAAACGAATAAATAAAACATTAACAAAAGATAAAAAAAAATCTCAGAGAGGCACGCATAAACAAAATTAGTTTCTAACATTTTTGGAAAAAACGAATGGGCAATATTTCTCATGAAAAAGTGGATAAGTGTTCATACCATTGTTGTGGAAAAATTCAGTATTTCTTATATTCATTTGCTACATGAACTGTTAATTACATTTAATCATATGTTTCTGTGAGGTTTTCTAGCAGCTGGGGGAGACAGGAAAGAGCAGGCCAATAAAACAGATGGGCCAGGAAGATAGTGAAAACACCTGAGCACGAGAAAGAATTTTAGTCAGGAATACAGGGTGTCGTTTAGTAATAAAGTGAAGTCCCAGGCCCCCTCCTGAGGGAAGCAGGAGGTTATTTAGATCATAAATGAAGGCCTTTTGGCTTCTCAGGGACGAGAACAGTTTGACCTGCCCAGGGGGGTAGAAAACCAGTCCAAACTAGTGGAAAATAGGGGGTTATCTTTAAGGAAAACTACTGAAAACTATGAAGGAGGGGTTAAACTGTATAAAATGTCTATGTTTTATTGAGTCTACAGGCATTCTGTTTCATAGCTGGGTGGCTGCGGTTGTGAAAAGAATCCTCAAAGAATAAAGCCTTTTCTCTTTATTACAATTTGCCTTTTGAAAGTTTTCTTACACCTTTGATGCTGTTTGTTATTAACTCTTAAAAAATTGCCATTACACCATAGACTGTAAAAAATAGGTTCATACACAGCGCAGATCATAATGAGCAAGCGTGTTTTTTAAATAAAGTTTGAGGAAGCTTGATGATGACGTTGATCCGCGACCATGGTGTGCTGGTGTGCTGTAGTCCGTTTATAGCCTACTGTTAGCATTTTATATCTGACGGCTTTATTTAGGCTTCAAAATGTATAAATTTTGGATTAGCTTGTAAAGATTATCTTGATAGACAAAACGTGTTAGGGTCACAACTCTTTGTTGAACACAGGTCTTATTTTTTGTGATTTTCCAAAAGTCTATGGGGAAAATGCATTGCTTTTCGATCGAGGGAACCCATGCGCCGCTAACTTCCGGGTTGTCCTACAAAATGACGTCATAACTTCGGCACTCTATAGTTGCTGGGATTTATTAATGTGAACAAATGAGACACATGAAGTTATGTTTCGAGGGACCTATGTAACGTAACTTTTTTCCACACATTTATTGCGGTGTGTTATTGTTAGCTTGTTTCTAGCTAATTGGAGAATACTATGTTTACATTTTGTTCTAAGTTCCCTTTCGAGGGAACTCGAACTGCGTCGGTGACGACACTATGGGAACGCCCTTCAGCATAGCATGTCTGAATTCATGAATGAAAACTAATCCAATCCTATTGGCGTTGTGTGATGACGTAGCGTGTGACGGCATATACGGATGTGTACAAAAGCACGCCGGCACACAGAAAAGTCAGCTTTTTGCTATTCAGCAACCGCTTTGTGTGTGTGAAACAAGTCTGTCCTATTTGGTGTTGTATGTCCTGTAAAGTATGCATTAGAATATAGAATCTAGGGGCTCGGATTTCGCATTTGCTGAGGCAGCGTGTAGGTTACGAGTCTACTCTGCAATAAGATTCTGTGGCTAGGATCTGTAGATTTATGGTCTGCTTTGCAATACAGAATCTAGTAGCTCGGATCTCGCGTTTGCCGAGGCAGCGCGTTGGATTATGAGTCTATTTGCAGTTTGCAATAAAGATTCTGTGTGGGTGCTATAGGCATGCACTCAGTCCCTGAGGGGTGCTGGCTGTGTTCATTGAGAAATAACTCGCCGCACACAGTGAGTTTCGGGTGTCTCAACCGTGCCTGTTGACTTTCTTCTCAAGAGATGAAAGCCAAATTTATTGTGAACGACTTGAATCTCGCGTTTGTTGAGGCAGCACGTTAAGGGTCTGCAATAAAAGGGACACACGTGATCTGGGAAATAATACTGTTTCGGTGCGATGCATTCACAGTCAGCTCCTGAGGGTGCTGGCTATTCATTGTGAAATAACTCGCCGCACACAGTCGTGCGTTTCGGGTGTTTCAGCCTCGCGCCTGTTGATTTTCTTCTCGAGGGATGAAAGCCAATTTGTAACGGCTTGCGTTTGCCGAGGCAGCGTGTAGTAGATCGCATAAATAAATATTTAAACAGTATTCTGGTGTTTATGGAACTATCCAGTGTTTATGGCTGCATTTAATTCTGAGGAATATTATATCTGGAATATTATCTGACTTTAGAACTTGGTTAGTTATTTGAATTCAGCCTACCATCTGAAGGAGAGTGTCGCTTCTAGAAGTCCCCCTCAAAAAAAAAAAAAAAAAAAGCAAAAGCTGAGCTTGGGACTCTAGGCGGCGCTCTCACCCAAGCCTCCTGAGAACACAGATCTGAGGACCGTCCTTCAGGCCAGGAAGGCATCGGGAGAGAGGTCCTAACTTATGTGAGACCTTGTGTGAGACGCTGCCCCCCCCCAAAAAGAGAGCGATCGAGATCCTCCCTCTCACCGGGCCCTCAGGAAACTGGTGTCAGCATCCTAGTTGCGCTTTGGGACACATCAGTTTCCAGCGAACGCACGCTGCTCTGTCTGCCCCAAGAGCTTGCTGCCAGGCAGTGCTGGCGTCCGCACACCGAGAGTCGTTTTCGATTATTCCCTGCCGGTCCTCCGCTTCAGGGTATCGTCAAGGGCTCTCACAAGACACTTGACACCAGCCCTTAGGGGCTGGTTCCCTTGCTAAATTTTGTCGAAGCATGGCAACATCTTCCCAATATTTCTCCATGGGTCCTGCGGACTGTAGAAACAGGGTACAGGCTGCAGTTCCAGGTCTGCCCACCGAGGTAAGTATCAACGGGGTGGTTTGGACTGCAGTAGACCCAGAGCAGGGTTTGGTGTTAGAACAGGAAGTTCACTCGCTGCTGGCAAAAGGGGCCATAGAGCATGTTCCCCCACCAGTCAGGGGATCTGTATTCTACAGCCTGTACTTCATAGTTCCCAAGTAGGATGGAGGGTTGTGTCCATTTTTAGATCTGAGGCACTTGAATCAGTCTCTGAGGAAGTTCAGGTTCAAGATGCTCACTATTCCTATCATCGTGAGTCAAATCCAATCCGAGGATTGGTTTGTCACGACAGATCTAAATGACGCGTACCTTCATATCTCCATCCTTCCATCACACAGGAGTTTCCTGAGGTTCGCTTTCGGGGGCGAAGCGTACCAATATCGGGTTCTTCCATTCGGCCTAGCACTCTCCCCTTGCACGTTCACAAAGTGTATGGATGCAGCTCTGGCCCCGCTAAGGCTCCAGGGCATCTGTGTGCTCAATTACATCGACGACTGGCTTATCCTGGCACAGTCTTGAGCACTGGCAGTTCGGCATCGAGATGTCGTCCTTGGCCACATCCAGCGCTTGGGGTTGAGGCTCAACACGAAGAAGAACGTGTTGACACCCACCCAACAGACTACGTTCCTGGGGGTGGTCTGAGACTCGACGACAACGCAAGCAAAAATGTCTCCTGCACGCATCGAGTCCATACTGACCACAGTAACCAGAGTGAAGCTAGGCCAAGCCATAACAGTGAAACACTTCCAGAGAGTGTTGGGTCTCATGGCAGCAGCGTCCAGCGTAATACCTTCTGGCCTGCTGCACATGAGGGACCTGCAGTGGTGGTTGAAAGCCAAGGGGTTTTCCCCGAGGGGAAATCCAATCTGCATGATAAGGGTTACGTGCAGATGCCTTTGTTCCCTATCAATGTGGAAGAGACCTTGGTTTCTGTCCCTAGGTCCCAAGTTGGGAGCATCATGTCGCCGTAAAGCCATTTTCGACAGACGCCTGGTCTCTGGCAGGACCATCATTCCTGGAATGATGCCTGTAAATGTTGGTGGTGTTCCGAGCTCTGAGGAGTTTCTGCCAGACCTCAAAGGTCGCCACGTTCTCATGAGAACCGACAATACGTCAGTGGTGTCCTATTTAAACCGCCAGGGGGGTCTGAAGTCGCGCCCTCTGTGAAGACTGGCGCATCAGATCCTCCTGTGTCCCAGCGGAGACTGTCGTCTCTCAAGAGGATGTATGTCCCAGGGGACCAGAACCAGGGAGCAGACATGCTGTCGAGGCAGGGGCTGAGGCACGGGGAATGGAGAATCCACCCCAAGACGGTGGAGTTGATATGCGAGAGGTTCGGCCCAGTGGAAGTGGACCAATTTGTGTTTCGAGAGACGACATGCTGTCCACTATGGTTTTCCTTCACGCATCCAGCCCCGCTGGGGTTGGATGTCATGGTGCAGACGTGGCCGAGGCTGCGTCTGTATGCATTTCCCCAAATCACTCTGCTCCCGGGAGTTCTGGAAAGGGTTCGTTCAGATGGAGTCAGCCTACTGTTAGTAGCCCCGTTGTGGCCGGCCCGAGTATGGTTTTCAGACATCATATAACTCCTGGCAGGCCCGCCATGGCAGATCCCTCTGAGGAGGGACCTGCTATCTCAGGCGGAAAGCTTAGTTCTCCACCCTCGGCCAGAGCTGTGGAAACTATGGGTTTGGCCCCTGAGGGGGCACAATACCTGGAAGCTGGCCTGTCAGTAGAAGTAGTCGAGACTATACTCAGTTCCAGAGCTCCTTCCACGAGGAGGTTGTACGGCCTTAAGTGGAATGTGTTTTCCACTTGGTGGAGAGAGCGTGCGTTGGACCCAGTTAACTGCCCGGTGGCTTTAGTGCTGGAGTTCTCCAAGACCGCTTCTCTGCTGGGCTCCCTGTCCACACTCAAGGTGTATGTGGTGAGTGATGGGCCTCTGGGGAGGCATCAGCTGGTCGTACGTTTCCTCCACGGGACCTGGAGGATGAGACCAATGACTCGTACCAGGATTCCCACCTGGGACCTGGCGGTGGTTCTCGAAGGGCTGGTTGAGGCCCCCTTCGAACCTCTGTAGTCGGCTGAGGCCAAGAACCTGACTCTTTAAGATGGCCTTTCTCCTTGCCATCACCTCTCTTAAGAGGGTAGGGGATCTCCAGGTGCTCTTGGTGTCCCCGCAGTGCCTGGGGTTTGCTCCTGGGAGAGTTAAGGCCATCCTGCACCCCAGTTTGGGCTATGTCCCTAAGGTGCCGTCTAATTGGCGAGGTCAACGGTTCTGCAGGCGTTTCATCCCCCACCTCATGTGACGGCGGAAGACGGAAGACTTAATTTGTTCTGCCCTTTCAGAGCACTGGATATATATATTCAGAGGTCTTCACAGTGAAAGAAGGCGGACCAGTTGCTGGTGTGTTTCGGGTCCCCTAAGTAGGGGCTCTCCGCCTCTAAGCAAACCATCAGCAATTGGATCGTTCAGGCTATTTCCCTGGCCTATCAGGTGCGCAATTTACCTTCACCTGTGGCCGTGAGGGCTCACTCTACCAGAAGCATGGCGTCCTCTAGAGCCCTCCTTTCAGGGGCTCTTATCCATGACATATGTGAGGCGGCTGGCTGGGCCACTCCGCACACATTCATGACATTCTACAGTCTGGACCTTCCCTCTACACCCGGCACACGAGTGCTCTCGTCTTAGTTGTGCCTGGAGACAGCTTCACACTGGACAGGCGGGGTTTCGTTGTGGCATAGTGGGTATCTCGTTCCCATAGTGTCGTCACCGACGCAGTTCGAGTTCCCTCAAAAGGGAACGTCTCAGGTTACGTTTGTAACCCTTGTTCCCTGAGAAAGGGAACGAGACACTGCGTCGGTTCGCCATGCCTCACCCCACCTGGAGCGACTTGCTTCATAGCAAAGCTGACTTTTCTGTGTGCCGTGCTTTTGTACACATATGCCGTCACACGCTACGTCATCACGCAACGCCAAAAGGATTGGATTAGTTTTCATTCATGAATTCAGACGTGCTACGCTGAAGGGCGTTCCCATAGTGTTGTCACCGACGCAGTGTCTCGTTCCCTTTCTCAGGGAACAAGGGTTACATACGTAACCCGAGACATTTTCTTTTATTTCGTTAAATACCAGGGGGCTTAAAGACGGTATTAAGAGAAAGGCTATATTTTTATTTTGCAAGAGGCAACGGGCACAGTGTATTTTTTTGTAAGAGACTTATTCCAGTGCAGAAGACTCAACTTTTTGGAGAAATCAATGGGGGGACACTATTTTGTTTAGCCATGGAACTAATAGATCTGCTGGCGTAGCCATATGCTTGAATAACTGCCCTGGAGAAGTTGTTCAAGTTAAAAGAGATAAAGATGGACACTGAGTTGCTGTGGTTTTGATTGTTGGAGGATCTCCACTGATTCTTTTTAATGTTTATGGTTATAATGGACAATCTAGGAACAAAATATTTCTGGAACAAATTTCAGACACTATCAGTGAATTGAAAGCACTTTTCCCAACCGATAATATCTTAGTGGGCGGAGACTTTAATTGTGTCCCAGATTAATGTACGAATACAATCAAAATATTATTCATTTTTGTATTAATAATTCCCTAATAGACATTTGGAGATATGTTAACCATGAAGTATAAGACAATATTCATGGATTAGACCTAATGGGAGCTGTAAATCAAGAATAGATTTTTGGTTAATAACACAGGAACTCTTAAAATATGTTTCACAAGTTGAAATTTCTGCAGCTCCTACTACTGATCACTGTATTGTTATCGTCACACTAATGCCTGACACAGGAATAATATTTAGACAAAAATATTGGAAATTTAAAGCAAATTTTCTAAAGGATGAGCAGTTTTGTAATACGGTAAGAAAAATATTATATTCAGTTAAGACAAATGAAGAAATTGACTCATGTGGAAAGAAGTGGGATTTTTTTTATTTATATAAATGTAATTGATTTTGGGGCAATGAATGGAGTTATTAAGTCAAGATGGTTGCAAACATTTGTAAAAAATGAACAATCTTTATGGTTTATGCTGGGTACACACCAAAAGATAATCGGGCTGATTTTGGGCCGATTTCCCCCCTTCCGACAATCCTAGCTATGTCCCGATTATCTTGATGGTTCAACAGATTATTTTATCAGATTTTCCCTTGGTGTGAGGTGTGTTAAGAGTGTCCGAACCTGCTCGGAAGAACGTCGGAGCCGCCCCGATCGCGAATCGTAAATATTAAACATGTTTAATATTTACGATCAGAAATCCTGATGTGTGGGGGGAACCCCGAGGACAAACGCGCACACGTTCTGGAGATTATCACGTGAAACGAAACAATATCCAATCAGAAAGTGAGATGATGGAAGACGGTCATTCTCACACACACACACACACACACACACACACGCAGGAAGCTGAGTGTTATAGTTCAGTGAGGGATTAAATAGGCTAACTTTTTCTAAAGAGAAAATAAATACAATAAAGAATAAATTAAGACAATAAAGAATGAATATATTTCTGTAAAGGTTATATATAATGGTGGGTACAATGTTTTTTTTTTTTTTTTTTTTATGTGAATTTTCTGTGAAAATCATTCCAAACACTATCATCATAATTTCTTCTTGCATATCATCCGACATGCTTATTCTGAAGTCTCGCGAGATTTTGCGAGATTTCCTGTGTTCACAGTCGAGAATCTGGTTGAAAATCTGTTTGTGTGTGGTGTGCTGTCTTTGTCACATCATGGCACACCACACACTATAGGAGCAAAATGCTTAAATCTAGGATTTTTTGTCCTCGTGTTTGTGGTCTATCACATTTTGAAAATCTTATAAGATGTAAAAAATCTTTTGGTGTGTACCCAGCATTAGTCTTCCTTTTCGTCTTTTCCAAAGGACAGGAGGAATTTATTTTATTTTAAGATGTGATTTTGACCCATTAAAACTGCTTTTTAAGTTATCTGATTTTCACATGCAGATATTCCTATATTGGAAGATGCTGTACAAGCATAATTTTACTCCACATAAGGCTATAATTTGGAAAAACAGATGTATTTTACATAAGAGGAAATCTTTATTTTATAAAGAATAGATGGAAAAAGGAGTTTGGGCTGTAATGCATTTAATGGATGAAGATAGTAATATGTTAAGTTATGATCATTTCAAGGTAAAAATTCATTTGGATTATTCATATAGACAATATTCTTTAGTTGTCAAAGCTATTCCTGTAGCTTTGAGAAATCTAATTAAAGGTATTTTACAATATTCTTCGATAATACCCACACCTTTGGATTTGTTTATTGATGAGTATAATTTCATGGATGTTAAATGTAATAACAAGGTTTTGAGATCACTTATTACCAAAGATTATCGGGGCTTGATCGGGCCTCGTCGAGGCTCCTCAGGGCCAACGACCGGGGTTTTGGCCCGCCGAATACCTTGGTCCAGAGCGAGCCAACTCGGGCTTGAGGAGTGGTTACGAACAGAGGAGGAGTTTACCTGAGTCTGGAGACGACAGCGCCGGATGATTCTGATATTCCAGCTAACACCAGCATTAAAGACTTTTTACATCATTTTAGTTCAAAACTCACTTTCATGTTTGAAATCCTTTTTTCGTTTTTTGAAATCCGTTTTTTTGGAAATAACTGTAGCCTATTGGAAGAGAGAGAGTGCTAAAGCTCCTCAGGTCGTATTTCTGGTGGAAAATTTGTAGAAATTATCATTCTTCCTAATAATGGATTCCTGTCCTGTGACTGCATATAAACAGAAACAGATGCAACTGAATAAGTACGTGCGTCCTCTTTCTTTTGTGATATAACGGTAAATACCACTTTATCCCTGGCTCACACTGGCCCAACAGTGGAAGCGCAGCAGGTTTTGGGCTAGGTGCTCCAGGCTATTAGCCCCGCCCGGCCCGTTTAAAGCCCTGGCTCACACTGGCCCGACAGTGTCAATGCGGCTTATGAAAGCCTGTCTACAGGCTGATTTTTGAATGAAGGACTCGGGTTGGTTTAGCTGGGAAAATCAAATGGATGTGGCATTTACGTGCGCTCCAGAGAACATCTCTTTCGTTCAAATGAAATTAATGCTTATACAATTTTTTGAATAAGAGCCGTTCTGTACTTTAATGTCAATATAGGGCTGGGCGATAAAACGATATCTGTATTTATCGACGCTACGCCATTGTCAGTAACGATATAAAAAATGTTCGATGGGACTTCCGGTGTACAGATGGTACGCAACCAGAATGCCTATTACCGCCGCGCCACTGCGGCAGAAATAAACCAGCCGCATTTCAAAGTCGTTCGCGAAATGACCGCCAGGTGGCGCAAAGGGACATTGTGCAAAACAGCAGCAATTGCTGTATTTTAAAATGTAAGTGGGTTAAATATGAAACCCTAAGCCTAATAGGCATTTATATATATATATATATATATATATATATATATATATATATATATATATATATATATATAAATAGGCCTATAGGCTACAACAGAATAGAACCAAAGATAGAATCAATTTTAGAACTGAAAAAATAGAATCAAAAGTTAAAAATAGAGACGACATTAGGAGCAATGACGCTGAATATTTTTACTATTCTATTGAGGAATTAGATGAATGAAGAGAGTTTCTCTCTTGTGAGCGATATAATTGCATAGTAATTTAAAGTGATTTCAAAAGCAGTCCTGTAAAAAAAAAAAAACTACATGGGGAAGGCCTATAGCCCTACCATATAGCCTACAGAAATCATTTTTGAGAGATTACGCGGAGCGCGTTTTAGTTAAGATCCTGGTTTCAATGCCCTTAAAGGAGAACTCCGGTCAATTTTAACATTGAGCTCATTTTTTTGTACATTTGGAGTGCTGTCAGTACAGAGAACAACGACAAAAATCGGTGTTGCCTACACCGTGTTATCCTCTTTTTAAAATTTGCACCCTGTTGACTTCAATGGGGCAAGTTTTAAACCTGTTTTTAGCCTCTTAACATCCTTGATGTGTCATTACAAGTGCACAGCCAATGTGAGTGATTCCTTCAGAGTGAACGCGGGTGAATCTGACTGCAGTAGATGTGAAAGATATTAATAAAAATTATGTTTATTCAGCCAGCGCACATACCTGTATTTACATCCTGTTTTCGGTTGAAGTCCATAGTAATCGATTGTCGAGTTCACGCACATAGGTTTAGTACCTATGATCACGCGCGTGAACTCGACAATCGACTACTGTGGACTTCGACCGAAAACAGGATGTAAATACAGGTATGTGCGCTGGTGTTTTGTTTAGTATTTTGGCACACCAGGCCGAGTGGCGTTACATATTGTTCAAAAATCAGGCTTTATTCTGGCATGCTGAATTGGCGTTAGAAATTTTTTAGATTTATTAGATTTAGATTTTAGATTTCGTTAGATTTATTTTTCTCATAACAGCTAAAATAACTTAATATAGGCCTTGTCTTAATATGACCTACTTAGGCATATAATAGGCTATAGGTTACTATTAATAAATGAGCAAAACTTGGACACTAAATATTTAATATTCAATTATTTTAATTATCACAATTAAAGTTTTAATTTTATTAAATTGAAAAAGCGCAACATTCAGCATTCAATCAAATATTCAAAAAGATTTATTATTAATAATGTTATTTCAACATAATATCTCGTTATTTAGACATAATATGTGTGCGTGCAACAAGCAAGATGTGCATTTGTAAATCCGGTGACGCGTGCATCGATTTTTATTAATAAACTAGTGTTTTCTGACAGTGTCAACTCGGCTGCAAAGATGAAGTTGACGATAGCCATCTCCGTAGTGAACGCGCCTTGAGAGAAATGCACATAATGGATTACATAATCAGAGAGTAGCCTTTTTCTATTTGAATTATTTAGTTTAAAGACATTTCAAGCTTTGTGTATTTGATGTATTTCTCATGTTTGTGTGGGGCATATGCTTGAGTTTCGTTAAGTTATGATGAGATGCGCTCCAGCTGACGTGCAATGCAAGTGACCGCGCGGGCGCCTCCATGATTATAAATTGTCTGTTTGCTTCTTATTTATTAAATCCAGGCAATTGGTTGATGAAAAATTGATTAAAATTATAATACAATTTTTTGAAATTTCTACAAAACAAAACTTAATGAAGTGGTCAAAATCATGTCTGACCAACTCCATGTCTATCGATAAATTGCGCATCCTATCTTACTCTTGCTGTTCACTTTTCATATTCAACATAGATGGAAAAAAATAACATTATAATATTTTAACAAATATGAAACTAAATGAGCTTATTTAATGGCTACAACAGTATAGTGGTACAAACTGCTGCACATTAATTTAATTTCATGAAACCTTGTAGTTAAACGAATTCACACTGTAGACTGTGTACAGTTGTGACACCTATATATATATATATATATATATATATATATATATGTCAACGCTAATTCAGTAGACCATATAAAATAAAGATATGATAAACGACAAACAATGAAATCAGAACCAGTATTCTGTTACGTTCATGGTTCCAGTGGCAGTAATGCATACACGGCTTTTCAAAATGTCACAAAGCGTTTTGAGATTGTTTTGAATGAAATGTTGAAGTTTATAATTAAGTGTTTTGGCACACCACGACGAGTGGCGCTATGCATTGTTCTAAAGCCAGTTTTATTCTGGCATGTTGAATTAGTGTTCGACAAACGCGGCGGCGCGTTCATTTGAATGAAGAGCGCTTCTCGCTCGTGTGAGCGAACACACACTGGAACGTTTGGGCATTTCGCAACGAGTAAAGTCATGGCCGAGTGGTAGAACTTACGTTACGATCATTAAGATGACACGGGTTTAAATCCCGAACCAACTTGGACTACTGAAATTTTTATATTAGCCTATTAATGCATTTTATAGCCTATTGTTGATGCAGAGAGATTTGTCTAGTTCTAAAACTCTGTTACACCATAGTTTGTTGCTTATAGCCTATTTATAAAATAAAATCACCATGCATTTCCATTTTACACGAAGGAACAAATATTATACAATGACTTTACTTCTGTAGCCTATAATAATTCCAATCGTAATTTCAAAAGCAGTTCTGTAAAAAAAAAAAAAAGCAATAGTTGCTTTATCGTGGGGGTGCAGGACAAGAGGTGTTAATGTTCCGTCTTTCATATGGAGAGTGTCGGATAGCCTGTCGGATAGCCAGCCTGATGAGCAGGCAAAGGCAAAATTCTTTTAAGGATTAATCTCAAAATCTCCAATAGTCCATATGTAGGCCCTATATCTTATTAAATTATAAATATTGTAGTTTTATTGATTGTATTTAAAGGTTTTCCACACACAATTTCAATTTAGCAGATACAGAGCTCTTTAATTCACGACCAACCTCGTTTTATTGTAAGGTGAATTCAGCAAGGCATGCTGTATATTTGAAGCAACAAAGGCTATTTGTTACAGTTTTTTCTTTCGTGATTTGTGTGGATGACACGCAGCGACATATACAGTATTATCAGCTGTATGGTGTTTTTTTACCCTGAAATGCTTAATTTCAAGAAAGACCCGGTGTTACGGTTTATCTGGTGACCGTGTTAACTGGTGACCAACTTCCTGTTCAGGTCATCCGCTGCAGCAGATTCGTCGATTCTGAAAGTACGAACTGACGCGATATTAAGCTGTCTAATAAAAGCAGACTTGCTCGTTACATGCCTTTCGTATTCTTGTGACGATGACAAAGTATTGCTATGATCTAAAAATTTTTTAAAAAAAAGTCATCTTTCCACGGGGTTCGAACGCGCGTAGAAAAGCGATCGCTCCGTGTGAACACCGTGATAAACATGTTGAGCTATCTCACTATACTATCAGGTACTTGCAGAATGTTGGTCTCAATTCACGATTTCATGACGTGACTATGCAGCTGTCCGAATCAAAACAATGTGCCCGTGTTAACTTGTGACCTCTGTGTGTTTCCTATTACAAAAACTCACCATGGCGGATTTTGTTTTAGAAAATGTATACTACATGGTTTATGACTTCAAAGCACATTACATGGACTCTAGTCAGACAGTGGTACATAATTGTGGCTTCTACAGTTGTATAACAACTGCTATGGTTAAAACTGGTTATTAATGAAAACATAATTCTGTGTCGTCAGATAGGCTACTAGCTAATGTCTCAGGTGATGAATATAATAACGTTATTTACATGTTGCTTTAGACGTTATTTTAGCCTAAAATTAATTTAGAAACATATGTGACTTCATTTACTTTGTCGTTGTAATACTGAAAGATATGTAAACGTCACATTGTAGTCGAAAATATGTTTATTACATTGTAAAGGTGAGTTAACAGCTATGTCATGTAATTATAGCAGTTTTTGGAATGGCAAGTTTATTCTCAGGTCAAAGTAGTACTTGTTATGATTGTAATTAAACAATGACATTTTTGGTATAATTGATTACAAGCGGTTATTAATAAAAGTACCTTTTCTTATACACTCCATTTAGCCTAGGTCAAACAGCCTACTTTTGTTTCTTTACACGAACACAGACCTGCATTAGCCTACAGTTAGCACAATCTTATTTTTTCCTGCCAAAACAACAATTATTTATTTTGTTAAATAAAGGGAAAAAAACTATTATATAAGCTAACTATCAAAATATAGCAAACCCACACTCAAAATGGAATCAGTCTGTCAAAACACAAGTTTCCGATTGAACATGACCATAGGCTACTCAATCAAAGTGCAATGTGTGTCGAAATAAAAAACAATTGATGGCATTATGAAAACTGCATTATTTGTCATGTTTCACTTCTACCTGCAGACAATACGAAATCCATATATATTTTTTTCCCTTTCTTTTCCCTTTACTTTAAACCTCTCTAAATTGTTTGTTGACTATTTCATGTGTGCAGCTTTACAACATACTATCTAAAAGTGAATAAGTCATTACCTGAATGTACAGTCCGAACCTGTTTTTTGGGGGTGTCGGAGTGTTGATCGGGCCCATATGTGTTGATGGTGCCCCCTTAGTTTTGCCCTACACAAACCGCATATTCTGCATATGGGAGAAGTGGTACTGGAGTCGGTGTAGTAAAAGCTTTACATAAAGCTTTGAGATTTAAATGAAAACATAACATTGCTGACTTTGATCAACAACAAATCTAACA
Organism: Vimba vimba; assembly: GCA_022828995.1. Lineage (NCBI taxonomy): Eukaryota > Metazoa > Chordata > Actinopteri > Cypriniformes > Leuciscidae > Vimba > Vimba vimba. The sequence goes on along the minus strand of CM040829.1, from coordinate 37,172,275 downwards.
TAAATGGCCTTTGGTTACTATGGAAGCTATTCCCCGTCATGAATAAAAAATGAGTAGCCTAATTGTGAGTTTTATCTCAAAATTCAGACTTTGCTTAAAGAAAAACAACAGAATGTGAGATATAAAATAGGAATTGAGCGGGAGAACAGTCTGAAATCTGACAGAAAAATATACAATTACCCTTTTATATGTTCAGTTCAATAAATAAGCTTATAGGTTCCACATAAGGGGGGAAAACATAAAGATGCAGTCTGGCACACATTCTGCCCTCCAACTGTTCTTATCACTTGTCCTGATCTATGACTCTCCTTCTTAACCTATTCTTGTCTCTTACTCAGATGTTTCTCTCTCTGCTTCTCTGTCTTGTGCATCCACGCTTAACAAAATCAATTCAAAGACTGTTTTTTTTGTGTGTGTGTATGTCCAAGTAATGTAAAGAACTTCAACACCTGACTATGTCTCTGACTGAGAGTGGAATCGGCTATTTCTCAATATTTCACTGATCTGTTATCTAAAATGGCTTATCAGGTGTCTCAATATTTTAAGATTTTCCAGTACTTCTGAGCTACTGTTGTAGCTTTATACTATATTACAGTCTTGGACATAGGTATTAATTTCTGACAAAAAAATTAAGCATAATTGTGTGAAAACACAATTTTAGCATTTTAGAAACTTCTTAATTCACTGAATTTTTGGTCAAAACAACATTAACTGTGTTAAGGCTGGTAGCACTTAAAAATTTAAATGACTAAGTTAAAGGATCATATGGTTTGATCATACATTTACAAAAAAGACACACTGTGGACAGTAATGAAACAGTGGTAATGTATATAAGGAAGGATGCCCCATAATAACCTGTAAGTCTGTATGTTGTGATGCAGTGGTACATTGTCAAGGGTGTTCTTACATGTTATATGTATCCAATACATGTATAATGCAAATATTTGACACTAAGCGTTCCAATTGTATATTATAAAGCCCATTAAAAACAAAATTAAAGGCCATGAAAAAATGTCTAATAATTGTAAGTGACACGTCTTGTGGGAGTTTTTCACAATGCAACCCTTTAAACCACTTAAAATGGTTGATGCATTTGTAAGAATTTTGCTGTAAGAAAATATCTACAGCCGTTGTTCATTTTACAGGTGAGTGGATTATAACATTGGTGACAGTACAATTCTTTTGAAACACAAGCACTGGCCAACAAATTCCCAGTTAAATCATTGTTCACAGATGCTTTAAATCTGGGAAGACATTAAGCACTTTCAAGGCAATGTGCTTGTGTTAACTTCTGCAATATGTTATAACTAAAATATGTAATTTATTTATCCAAATATATGTCATATGAACAATCAAAATGCTGCTGACACATTAAGAAAAACAACATTGTCATGACTTCTCATGGGTGTAATGGGAATTGGGCATTTGGGTTGTGGTCTTATTTAAAACTATGATGTTCCTAGCATGTAAATCTGTAATGACAAATGTGAGACACTGACAAAGACATATTGAGGACCAATAAAAAATATTATATTTGCAACAATAGAACAAATGTATACAAAGTACAGTATACTGTAGTGAAAAGTACTGCAACCTATTATTATTACACATTGTTATTACTGCAAGAGAAATGTTGCATATATCTAATTTGTTGTTTATAGTGGTGTCTATGTTCACTATGTTCATTGCAAATTTTATAAAGCCTATGTTACACACTTACATGCCAACCACATCCCTGGGTTTCAACATTTGATTAAATCCTCTGTCAGGATGTCATTAAATCTGACTGCTTTATTACACTGTAATGACATGTTACAATCCTACAAAAAGTGGTAGTTTGCTCAAAAAGGCCTAGCAAACCTTGACAAGTTGCTTGTCTTCAAATCAGCTGTCGAATAATTGCCAAGGTACTAATCATTTAAGAGATGCATTCTTGTTGGAATTAAGTTGGCAGTTTGATTCTATGTACATAATAGCCAATTACCAAATGCAGATGCTCCATATTATCCAAAATGAATCAATCACTTGACAAGCATATATTTCACCCTTTCACACAACTTTGTGTAGTGAGTTGTGGTGATTAACTGAGTAAATGTGGATAGTTGTGATTTAATGAGAGAACGTATATAGTGCTGATAGTGCCAAGAAGTGATTGTGAGGTGACTGAAGGTAAGGCATGTAGATTTACAGTGTACTATAAATATATAAATGAAAAATATGAGCATTGCTAAAGAGGGGTAGTTCTTTAGATCAGTGGTTCTCAATCCTGGTCCTGGGGACCAGGGGTCCTTTATCTGTAACACCCAGTTCAGTTCAGAGCTCTTTCCTAACAAGATGATGATCTGAATCAGGTGTGTTAAATGAGGGAGACATACAAACTGTGCAGAGCTGTGGGTCCCCAGGACCAGGATTGAGAACCACTGAGCAGTGGTTCTCAATCCTGGTCCTGGGGACCCACAGCTCTGCACATTTTATATGTCTCCTTTATCTGACACACCCAGTTCAGTTCAGAGCTCTTTCCTAATGAGATGAGGATCTGAATCAGGTGTGTTAAATGAGGGAGACATACAAACTGAGCTGTGGGTCCCCAGGACCAGAATTGAGAACCACTGCTTTAGATGGATCCTGTTAAAGTGAGGGAGTTCAAACATGTTCTTCTCCATGGAACTTATCCTCCTGGATGTTCCAAACAGAAGAAGTTCATTATTAAAAGAAGAGCTGAAAGCTATATAATGAAAGGTAAGCAATTATAGAGAAAGGAAATTGCCATTTTAGTGGCACAAGCACAGGAAGTTTCCTGAGCCTTTCTGTTATCCACATTAGATGGCATGCTTCACTATGTATGCCAGAGGCGTAAGCGAGGCCAACATTTGGCAAAAGTGGTCACGTCACCAGAGGAGGCAAATGATGTTTTTGTTAGCTTTCATGCCAGTGATCAGCGGGGTCATTGTGGTATGGAGAAAACTGTTCACGCCATCAGCACCAGATTCTACTGGCCTGGATTGGAAGGGGACATCCGCAAATGGGTGAGTTTTATTCCAGCTTAATTATTTTGGTTATACTTTATTTTAATGTGTCCCTGTTACAGTGTAATTACAGACTTAAGTACTGTGTAATAATAATTAACTACATGTACTTACTATAGGGTTAGGGTAGGATCAGGATTTGGTTGAGGGTTAATTGCATGTAATTATGCCTCATTTATAGTTATTGCTATAGTCAATACATGTAACGTGTGTAACAAGGACACATTAAAATAAAGTGTTACCATTATTTTTGGCACATTATTTTAAACCCAAAGCACTACATCACTTAACACATTACATTAAACCTTGTAGATAACGCAGTGCCCTGAATGCCAGGCCAGAAGGTCTACATTGAAGGAGAAAAAAGCCTACATGCCAATAGAGGTGAGTATACCAAATGACAGTGATTGCACAATTGTATAACATGTATATTATCCTTCTATATGACTTATATAAGCACCACCCCCCCTCCCCCCTCCCAGATCACACAGCCTCTGGAACTGGTGGGAATGGATTTAGTTGGGAAATTGAGTACAACCAAGAGGGGGAATCAATACATTTGCGTAATGATTGATTACTTCACCAAGTGGACAGAGGCCTACCCACTTAAATCAAAGTGTGCAGCAGAAGTGTGCGAGTGCATTTTAGATTTTTTCTACAGATTTGGAGCTCCACAAAGAATTTTAACAGACCAAGGCAAAGAGTTTGTCAATAAGGTAACAGCTTTGTCACCTAAGTTGCTTTTGTTGTTTTAACTAAGCTTAATTAAGTTGGCTTGAGAGAGTCAACTTACTGATATTGTACTTAAACATATTAAGTTGGCTTGAGAGAGCCAACTTACTAAAATCCTATTTAAACTTATTATTATTATTATTATTATTATTATTATTCTTACTCAAAAAAATCTATATGGATCTCCTCCTAGAGCTTTAACTCTACATACTCCAAACTCGGCTCAGACTGATCTGACTCGAGTTGCTATATCTTTTCAGACTGATCGGACTTATGGTTTTCCTACAAATGACGATCAAAACTCGGAAAAACTCCCATTGACTTAACATTGCGGAATGTTTTCAGATTCAAACACAAAAATTTCAATCTAAACACCTTGAAGACTAAACCAAACTGCCGTTCTATATAGTATATGAGCCAATGAGACTCATTTAAACTAATTAACTATAAACTCATACAATTATAAACTAATTAACTTAAATTTAATAACTAATTAACTAATAAACTCATGAATTCATAGACTTATGAACTCTTAAACTCATAAATTAATAAACTCTGAATTCTAAAACTCATAAATTAATCAACTCTGAACTCTAAACTCATTAAAACTTATAAACTGTAAACTCAAAAACTCGTACACTTATAAACTCATCAATGTATACACTTATAAACTCTATCTATCTATCTATCTATCTATCTATCTATCTATCTATCTATCTATCTATCTATCTATCATAAACTTCAAACTACTTTAACCCTCTGGAGTCTGAGGGGTTTTTGGGGTCCTTGAGATGTTCTGACATGCCCTGACATTTGTGCTTTTTTCAGTTGCTTATAAACATATTAATGGCAAAGGTGTAAATTCACTCTATTTAGCACAAACAGGGCTACCATAATATGTGAACAACTTGCATGTACATGTTTGTATTTTTGATAGAATAATGTTTATGCATGGTTTTTTAAAAAACAAAAAACTAAAGTTTCTGAAATAAGGCCATAAAACACATTCTAAATATATGTAAATAAGACTTTTGACTAATGGATGTCGTTGCCTAGTATTTTTTCTTCAAAATTATGTGAAAATCGTCCTGCCTAATCATTCCCATAACACAATACATTGATTTAAATCTTGTAAAACACTTTTTGTTTGGAAAGGCCATATGCGGGTGGGCGTGATTCACACCTATGGAGTCAATGGGGCCGCATAATGAGGCTGCATAGGTAATGAGCCTTTCATTCAGGTGTGTGAATGAGCCACAAGAATGCAAGGACAATATATAACTGGTTTGTTGTTTTTTCCACAAATTTTGCTTGCAAATTGTACAATATCCAAGGTAAACATTTCTAGTAATTGTGCAGTTAATTGTTCTCATACTGTATTTTCAGATTTGGAATATATTCTCTTCCCAAATGTGTCACTAATAAAGCATAATAAAATTATTTAAAGATAAGGCTTATAATGACCTTTTAAGATTTTGTTTACATCTATCCTTATATATATATATATAATTTTTTTTTTTAAGGTTATACAATTACAACAACATTTATAATTGTAACAATATTTCCAGTGTAATCTTTCTTTGTATTCGCGATTCATATTAAAACAGTATTTTTGCCAGCTGTAGTAACTCCACAACAGCACGCATCTTTGCGTTCATTCATTCATAGTAACGCGATTCATATTAAAACAGTATTTTTGCCAGCTGTAGTAGCTCCACAACAGCGCGCATCTTTGCGTTCATTCATTCCGATTAGAACAAAGCAAACAGAACTGACCTAATTCCTCAGCGGGATCCGTTTGCTCCTCGAAATGATACTTCCAGAACTTCTGAGGTAAATTTTTGCAGGATTATTATCAAGACAGTATTATTCCTCACAGCATCGTAAAGTACATAAGTCTGAAAGTGAACTCGCGGTGTGTGTTATCCAGCTGATGGGCGTTTTACAGGTTTGTTTGGATCGGCTCACATTTGCGTTTGAATAGCGCGTGCTCTCCGTGGGCGGAGCACATTAAAACTTAATTAGCTGAGATGAGAACGACTGACATCTCTCTCTTTGCATACATATTACATAAACTGTGAATATTTGTTTTTTATAAAAATTACTTCGTTTAAAAGATGAGAATTCAAGCTTCATGCCTGTATGTCTGAATGCCTGTTTGACTGAGTAATCACTGAGTTATGGTTCATTTTCGGACGCGTTTCAGAATGGACTACACTGACAGAGAGGAGGCAGAACTCGCTTCGTGTTTATTTTTCTTTATTTGGCAAAAAGCACAACACTTTGTTTTTATTGTGAGTATACACAAAAATAATACACATTTAACAGAATCGATTGATGTATGAAACTCCAATGGAAAATCAAAGTCAACCGAGTATTTTTGAGTTTCTTTTACACTGCTAAAAAAAAAGCGAGCTGGTATCGCCGGCGATACCGCCGACCTCTGGGGGTTAAACTTCAAACCACTTTAAACTTCTTAAGTTTATGCTTCCAGCTCCCAAGCAACTCCATAGCAACCAAACTTGAGTACCCTAGCAACCGTTTTGCAAGACCTATATCTCTGTATCAGAACATCATATAGAGATGAGGTTTGGCTCTTTTGACTCATGCTAGCAAACAGCACTTCCAACATGCTACTCATGCTAGCAGTGAATATCTACATGCTAATAGCGATTAGTTAAGTGCTAAATCATGCCAAGATCATGTTAAGAACTCCATAGTAACCATCTGTGACAATTACCAACCACCTAGCAACACCATAGCTACCAGCCAGAACACCCTAGCAACAACATATCAACCACCCAGAACCCCCTAGCAACCACCCAGAACACCCTAGACACCACCCAAAGTAACCTAACAACACCATAGCAACCACCCAGTACACCCTAGCAACCCACTAGCCGTTAAACTTCAAAATAACTTTAAACTTTAAACTAATTTAAACTTTATACTGATTTAAACTTTAAACTAAATTAAACTTCAAACTACTTTAATCTTCAAACTACTTTAAACAAATTTAAACTTCATTACAAATTTAAACTTCAAACTAAATTAAACTTCAAACTACCTTAAACTTTAAACTACTTTTAACTTCTAACTACTTTAAACTACTTTAAACTATTTTAAATTAATTTAAACTACTTTAAACTAATTTAAACTTTAAACTATTTTAATCTTTGAACTACTTGAAACTTCAAACTTCTGATCCAAACTTGCTCAAGCCAACTTAAAGATTGTCTCGACAAACTTTTTAATCTAGTTCTCATTTGTAATTATGCAGTACTGTTATTTCCCCAGATTAATTTTGACCTTTGTCAGAGGTTGGGTATTAAAAGGAGCTTGTGCTCTCCATACCACCCACAAACCAATGGCCTTGTGGAGAAAATGAATGGAACCATTCAAAGGTGTGATGCTTACCTGGATTGTTAAGCTGCATAATCTTAACAGAGATAGTAACAAGGATAACATTATTTACCTTTTAGAGTTCTAACAAAGTTGATGGGTTCAAATGTTGAGAGCTGGGACCAACACCTGAAGGCTACTTTATTTGCCGTTCGGACTAAAAAGCAGCTCACAACACAGTTCTCTCCATATTATCTAATGTTTGGTCGGGAGGCAAGATACCCTTCAGAGCTTTCTGAAAATTATGAGGTGGGTTCGTAAATGTCAGATGCATCTTCTTTATACTAAATCTTGCACTGCTGATATCAGTAATTGTACGAGTGTTTGTGTTTTGTATATTTCAGATAAATGATGATAAGGTGGAGAGAACAGTGGCATCCGAATCCTTGACAACTGGCCTCCAAGACCTGGCAAAAGTGCACAATGTGGTCTTGGAGAATGTTGAAAAGGTCAGAGAAAAGTTGAGGAAGAGAAAGGCTCGGCAGGGGCAGGAGGACAGATTTGAAGTCGGAGACAAAGTGTTGCGCAAAAACATTCGCGAGGAACAGCGAAAAGGAGGAAAAATGGGTAGTGCCATGCTGGGTCCTTTTACCATTACTAAAATTGAGGGTAAAGGTGTGGACCTAGTTTCGGAGAAAGGAAAGGCCATAATAAAGGTAAATGTGGACCACCTTAGCCATTACATTGAGCCAGAGCCCAGGTTGCCACACAAATGGCCTAAAATGGCTACCATGGTAATTCCTGTCCAGTCCCCTCCTACATGCACAGTTGAGTGTTTCCAGTCCCCACCTGCCGAGTCACTCCAGTCCCCACCTGCCGAGTCACTCCAGTCCCCACCTGCAAAGTCACTCCAGTCCCCACCTACAAAGTCACTCCAGTCCCCACCTACAAAGTCACTCCAGTCCCCACCTACAAAGTCACTCCAGTCCCCACCTACAAAGTCACTCCAGTCCCCACCTACCGAGTCACTCCAGTCCCCACCTGCCGAGTCACTCCAGTCCCCCCCACCTGCCGAGTCACTCCAGTCCCCACCTGCCGAGTCACTCCAGTCCCCACCTGCAAAGTCACTCCAGTCCCCACCTGCAAAGTCACTCCAGTCCCCACCTACAAAGTCACTCCAGTCCCCACCTACAAAGTCACTCCAGTCCCCACCTACCGAGTCACTCCAGTCCCCACCTGCCGAGTCACTCCAGTCCCCACCTGCCGAGTCACTCCAGTCCCCACCTGCCGAGTCACTCCAGTCCCCACCTGCCGAGTCACTCCAGTCCTCACCTGCATGCCCTGTACAGTGTAAACAAACAGCAGCAGGAACATCTCAGCAGCACTCTTATGTAAGTGGAATATATGCTATGCAAGATATTACCCTCAAATTGTCCACTAAATAACATTAACTGAACGTTTCATTTTTGTTCCACACAGGCTCCAAGTGGTACACTACATGATGCATCAGAAAGGCGTAAGTTTTGTTGGTAAGCTTTTTAATATTCAATACAATAATTTCATTGTATACTAATATATTATTTTATTTATTTTAGTGATAGAGGCTATCTGGGCTGGGAAGAAAAAGGGTGTTTTGTGGAGCATGAAGCACAAAATTTTTTCCAGAAATTTGAGGCTTCATCTAGCACCTGGGAAGGAGCTAGAAACTGAGGTTATTATGTTTCCTTATAATCAAATGGGTTTGTATTGGCTGTATAGAAATATACATAAAGATGACTATGCTACTGTTTTTAGATAGTAAATGCATACCTCACCAGCTTGGTGAAGCAGTACACTACAGAGTCCAGAAGAGGCTTTGTAGTAGACTCCTACCAAATGAAAGCCATTTGGCAAGAAAGTAAAAAAGGACTGAGGAAGGTAAGCAGTAAGCACCCTATCATGCTTTATTGACCATGTGGAAAGGTGTATACCTTGACAGTCATCTGCATTGTTTTAGCTGGATCCACTGGATTATGATGTGCTAGTTGGAGGCTTGTGTTTAAACAAGCACTGAACACTCATTGTAAGTGCCTCACAACATCATAGCATCAACTATTCCTTATTAAGATCAACAATTTTTTTTACATGTGTGCTATTGCGTTATCAAGGTTATTTATCCAAAGGAAAACCGATCCCTGTACATAGACCCATTTGGGGCCAAGTCACTGGACATTGAGAAATGCTGTGATGTAACTAGGTAAGTGTTTTTTTTTATCATTATTTGCTTCTATTACTGAATTCAATTAATGATTGACATGTACAATTTATAGAGCCTTCATGAGACAGAAGGGTGTCAATATATCAGAGTGGGCATGTGCCACAATAGAGAATCCACTTCAGATGGACGGCACATCTTGTGGGGCTTTGGTGTGCAAAGTAAGTTTAACTGCATGTTTTGTATTTGTTGTCAGCTATATATTAATTTTGTATATTGTAACGATCAGTTTGTTCTTGTAACAGCTAGCTGAAAGAGTCCTTTTAAATGACCCTGCAACATTTGAAACAAATGTTCAGGGCATACTGTCAGTAAGGATGGGAATAGCCAAAAGGCTCCTCCATGACACTGGTAAGTAAAAATCAAATATTTTGCGTTTGAGCACAATGCTATTTTGTCCATTAATTCAACACTTACTTTTTTACACAGATGACCTGTCAGAGCTCTGTAGGGCTTGTGGGGAACATGCTACACATGAGCTGTGGGTAAGTATAAAAAAGTAGGATGTTTCCACGTGTCTAAATATATAGGCTACAGACACTTTAACTCACTAATGTTTCCTTCAGATTCAATGTAGCACATGTGACCTGTGGTTTCATTGGAACTGTGTTGGCCAGCCTCCCATCGATGATGATTTCCTTTGTCCTGCTTGTGTGTAGACCTATTTTTTTTGTCACCATTGTCTCACTACTTTCCTTTCCTTATTTTGAAACAGTTTTTCATGTCTGTAATCTGCTTTTTTATCAAATGTAATTGACTTTTTTTGCTTATAAATTAAAGCATTGACATAAATATATATTTGAAACTGTTTTATTTATGTAGTGTCAATTCCTTGTACAACCCAATTGTATTTTGTAGAGACACATTTTGTGGAGCATTGACTGGAAATGTTGGTAAATGTGACCATTACCTATATGACCTATCTAAGTCCATCTAACGTTTTTCTTTAATATTAACATTTTTATCAGGCTCCTGTGTATAGGTTTCTACCAAAGTACCAACATTTCTAAATGGGCTGAGGCAGGGATATAGTGAGTTTGAAGTGAAAGCATTTGATAAACGTATACTATGTGTTGAGAGCATTCACTCAAAATTATTAACTCATTTTTGACATAGGTGGCTTTTAGAGTTTTTTGCATCGGAGGTGTTCATATGTTAACATTGTGGCTAAGAGGCTGGATGGGCAAAATGACCCATCTCAAATTTGTGTCAGTGATGACTATTCGTAGCCTAGTAGTGTTTTTGGTGTTCTTTAAATGTTTCTCTTTAAATCGGCTACACTTCAAGCCTAAATGAGGGACCGGTTTGACCATATGAACATACAATTACAATTATATATATATATATATATATATATATATATATATACACACACACACACACACACACACACACATATATATATATATACATAGCCTATATATCGCCTAACGTTACTGAACGTAAGTCACAAGGTAAAACGTTCACACTGTAGCATGTATGTGAAACGTTTCGACTACAGGACAAAGTTTAAATATTGTTTATATAGAACCATGTTTTCATTAATAACCAGTTTAACCATAGCAGTTGTTATACAACTGTAGAAGCCACAATTATGTACCACTGTCTGACTAGAGTCCATGTAATGTGCTTTGAAGTCATAAACCATGTAGTATACATTTTAAAAAAACGCCATGGTGAGTTTTTGTAATAGGAAACACACAGAGGTCACAAGTTAACACGGGCACATTGTTTTGATTCGGACAGCTGCATAGTCACGCCGAGCATGAAATCGTGAATCGAGACCAACATTCTGCAAGTACCTGGTAGTATAGTGAGATAGTTCAACATGTTTATCACGGTGTTCACACGGAGCGATCGCTTTTCTACGCGCGTTCGAACCCCGTGGAAAGATGACTTTTTTTTCTTTTCTTTTTTTTTAGATCATAGCAATACTTCGTCATCGTCACAAGAATACGAAAGGCATGTAACGAGCAAGTCTGCTTTTATTAAACAGCTTAATATCGCGTCAGTTTGTACTTTCAGAATCGACGAATCTGCTCCAGCGGATGACCTGAACAGGAAGTTGGTCACCAGTTAACACGGTCACCAGATAAACCGTAACACCGGCGCGCGCAGTGGAGACCAAAGAAACTTGCTACAAAGAGATCCAGCGCGAGAGAGAGGCAAAGAAAAACGCCTGTTCTTAATTTATGTTGCTTTGAACTTTTTTCGTTTTGTACCGTTTTAATTTTTTAACTTAGCTGCAATTTCTTTGACAATTGAAATTTAAAATGTTGCAAGAATAAGATTCTGTGTTTCTTATTTTGCATCGCAAAGGGAATAAACTCTATCGATGCAACCCTGTTTAAATAAACTGTCCCGACACTTCCTTCATCAGATGTGTCGTCTTTGCAGCGGCTCAACTAGCAAATTTATGTTGTAATGTACAATTGATAATTAAACAAGATGCTTGACTTTAATAAACAGATGCATATTTAAGCATCAAGAACGGAAAAACATAAACACTGTCGCTTGAAGCGACGAGAGGTTCATGCTATTGCATTGACCACAGAGCTATCGTCTGAAAATCGTGAAAAACTGTCAAGGAATGTTAGGTGAGTTGATAGAGTGAATATGCTTCTTCTCATGCTGATAGGGTAGACATAGTAATTGTTTGATGACAAGTAGATTGGATAGATTATTTGAACGTGCTCCTCCCGAACTTTGTTTATAAAAAAACATCATAAAACATAAAATCATTTGTGGGAGTTGGGGACAATAGGAAGTCATGCGGAAGTGTAAGAGACACACCGCTGTGCAATGGACACATAAAATATTGTTTGTTATCGGAGTTTTTTCAGGCCAGCGGTTTCTGTGTGTGTATATGTGTGTGCACGTGGTGGTGCTATCTGTGCCCCCCTCCCCCCTCCCCCCTCCCCCTTTCAACAGCTTAAAGGTGATGTGTTCTTTTTTCAGGAGACCCATTTGCACAACAGGGAGGTTACACGGCTAAAGAGGGGCTGGGTTGACCATGTTTTTCACTCCAGATTTAACGGTAGGGCCAGGGGCACCGTCATTGTGATTCGTAAAAACGTCATGTTCAAACCAGGAAAAGTGGTGTCAGACCTCAACGGTCGTTTTGTTGTCGTCACTGGCAAATTGCAAAACACACCCGTCATTTTGGCCAGCGTTTACGGCCCTAACTGGGATGACTGCGCATTCATATCCAAATTTTTCACATCGCTACCAAACATTGAAAATCATCATATAATTGTGGGCGGGGATTTTAATCTGGTCCAAGATCCTATAATGGACAGATCGTCGAACAAACTGTACTCTTTAAGCAAATCAGCCAAAACTCTGCATGACTTCGTCAAACGACTTGGCCTCATAGACCCATGGAGACACACATCTCCCACTACCAAGACATTCTCTTTTTATTCTCACGTGCATCATACCTACACGCACATAGATTTCTTCCTCCTAGACGATAGACTGCTTTCTATGATTAAATCCAGTGACTACCAGAGTATCGTAATATCGGATCACGCACCAACTTCCCTTGACCTATACTTCCGCGCTTACTCTAACCCCTTCAGACAGTGGAGGTTTAACTCCTCTCTACTGGCGGAGGAACTTAATCGCTCTTTTTTTCGAGCTGAATGATTTGCCGGATACAAACAGAGGCGTATTATGGGAGGCTTTGAAAGCATGTATTAGAGGACAGCTTATCTCTTTCGTATCTAATTTAAAAAGAGTCGAGGTGTCCCAATCGGTAGACTTACTACAGAAAATTAAGGAAATTTATTACAAATATTCGGCCGACCCGAACCCTACCCTTTACAGAGAACGTCTTAGACTCTAGACAGACTTTGATCTCTTATCCACTAATAAAGCCAAGCTTCGTCTGCTCAAATCCAGACAGCGTTTTTTTGAGTCGGGGGATAAAGCTGGGAAACTTCTGGCTCATCAGGCTCATTTCCTATCTGGGTACATTTGGAGTGGGCGAGCTCAAGCCTTCCACTGCGGTCAGCCCTCTGCTCTCAACTCCCTTTGCCTTCAACATCTGCGGGCACATGCCCGATTGTATCCCTCTCGCTTAAGATCTGGAGTCAGATCAGGAAAGGTTTACAGGGTCCCTCTGTCTTGACATCATTGCTCCAAAACCATGTCTTTACTCCCTCAAGGTCAGATTTGGCATTCAGGGCCTGGCACAGTAACGGCATCATCTGCGTTAAGGACCTATACAAGGATGGTATATTTGCTTCCTTCACAGAGCTCTCTTCTCTTTACAATTTGCCAAAATCACACCTCTTCCGCTTTTTTCAGATTAGAGACTTTGTTAAGAAGACGTTCCCCCACTTTCCAAACCGCCCCCCGAAACCCTGACTGATTCCTTCCTGGCGACAGACCCCAACCGTAGAAAATGTGTTTCTGTACTGTACGAGTCACTAGGATCGTCCTCTGCGTACCCTGGTGCCCTTTCAAAAACTGCGTGGGAGGGCGACCTGAACATGACTATTACGGACGAACAGTGGGACCAGGCTATGGTCCACTCTTCCTCCATATGTGCTCGTCATGGACTAATCCAATGCAAGATCCTTCATAAAGTTCATTACACAAATGCAAAACTGTCTAAAATATACCCCACTGTCCGGGACACCTGTAATAGGTGCAATCAGTCCCCTGCCAACCATACTCATATTTTTTGGTCTTGCCCTAAATTGACAACTTTTTGGATGATCTTTTTTGACACCATGAGTAGAGCCTACGGGCACACTATCCCTCCCAACCCTTTGTCAGCCATTTTTGACATTTCCCCAGACACTGACCTCCCTGTTGCGCTGAGGCAGGCCCTGGCATTTACATCTTTGCTAGCTCGAAGATTGATTCTGTTCAATTGGAAGCTCCCACGCCCCCCTACGCACGACCGTTGGATTAAAGAGGTGCTTGACAATCTGAGGCTGGAGAAGCTCAGATCTTCTTTGAAAGGTTCTTCCTCAACATTTCTTGGGACGTGGAACCCTTTCCTGGGGCTGGTTGACTCCCTCACCCTGTCCCGATTTGGAGGATTGAACCCCTCTATGTCAGTATGTCATGTTGTTTTTTTGTTTATGTTTTTAACCTCCACCCCGTTTATTTACTCTCTTTCCCCATTTGCCTTCTTCCCTGCCCATCTCCACTTACTTTGTCTACCCTTTTTACCGTTGTAGTTTGTAAGTTGTGTGTTGGTTTTGGTGATTGTCTGTTGGTATGCATGGGTTTGTGTGTTTGTCCTCGGTTTTGGGCCTGTGTTGGGGTGGTTCGTGGGTGGGTAGGGGACCGGTGGAAGGTGACATTCCGACCCCACTGTACGGTGTTTATTTTGTTCACTGTATGATGTCACCTGTTGTTGTAAAAATGCAAAAATTCTAATTAATAAAAAAAAGGAAAAAAAAAAAGGAAAAAAAAGTTCGATATAGCACTCAATATTTTCATTAAGATGCCCGATCTTAGGGGATATCTTCACATACCGTGTCTAAAACCGGATGTAAATTGCGGCTGTGCTGCTGTCTCCCTTTCCAAAGCACTTGTTCTCCCGTGGCGTCTGTTGTTGCTATGCAACCATGAACCACATCATGTTGACTGAAGGTACAATCCATTCGACTGTAAGTGGACTGCGAAGTTAAAGGTCCCGTATTATGCCCCAAGATGTAAAATAAGTCTCTGATGTCCCCAGAGTGTGTATGTGAAGTTTTAGCTCAAAATACCCAACAGATAATTTTTTACAGCATGTTTAAATTGTCATTTTTTGGGGCTCAGAAAAACGCGCTGTTTTAGTGTGTGCCCTTTAAATGCAAATAAGCTGCTGCTGCACGACCCAGGGGGCGGAGCTTCATGAGCTCGTGCTCAGTCTCTCAGGACAATTTCATCTCACGATAATGAATGATGATAATATCAGAAACTCTCAGTAACGGAGTTCATTTCGAGTCGGACAATAATGCCTACAGAGTCAGAGTGCTGTATAGAGATGGAACAGGTATAGTTTAGTAGTTTAAAGGGATAGTTCACTTTGAAATAAAATTTTGGTATGTTTTAGCTTACCTCAAGGGCATCCAAGATGTAGGTGTCTTTTTTTCCGCAGTAGTTTCAATTTTGATATTTTTAGGTCAAACCTCAAATCATTTGGACGCGGCTGTGTTCAAGAGGTAACAACGATATAAATACTGTTCGTTTTCTCACACAAACTGCTCGTTTCGTGTCTTAGGCCATCAATATGTACTTACGATGGGGAATTGTTTAATTTGGACGATGGGGAATTGTTTTAATTTGGACTTTGTGCATGCTCTTTGAGACAGTGACCATAGACCTGCATGAAATGACTGACAGACAAGAACGGTTTGACCTAAAAATATCAAAATTGAAACTACTGCGGAAAAAAAGACACCTACATCTTGGATGCCCTTGAGGTAAGCTAAAACATACCAAAATTTTATTTCAAAGTGAACTATCCCTTTAATTACGGTTATAACGTATTTGTCATCTGCTTGTATGTATCCATTATTAATAGCCTACAAGTCTGCTGTTTTGGATCAGGTCCGAATGATGATCAAACATATACTGATGAGTTTAATAAAGTTTATTGTACATCACACAAAAGATGAAGCGTCAGTTTTACTTCTGAAAATCACCATAAGAGCTGAGTAAACACAGTAAGTTATAAGAAGTGCGCAAGTACATAAACGAATTTCAGTAGAGTTGAGGGAGCATTTTCTTTAAAAACTAAATAATTCCACCTCGTCTTCAGTGGAGTCTTCAGATTTCAGGAGTAAACAGAAAGAGCTATGTGGATTAATACATCCAGCCACACAACACCTACAACGCTTGGGTGACATTCTCGTCAGTGCAGCAGCTGTGAACTCGATCAGGGCGGGGCTATGTTGAAACGGCAGTGTCTGTCAACACTCGTGGGCGGGGCCTGTGCTTAGTGACGTCACTAAAACAGCATTCTGAAAACAGGTCGTTGGGAGACACTGCAGATGATTTATGGGGATTAATAAAAAAGGAGTGAGTGGATTTTTATCACTATTGGCTGGTTGTGTACACACACTGCCAACACACATTTATGTCCAAACAGCATGCAAAAGTGAATTTTGCATAATAGGGGACCTTTAAAGATGGCGCGACCACCACAACGTTGCCCAACATCAAACGGCAAACGTAATGAAAGTGGAACAAAAACTGCACAAGGCCTACTCATTATTTTGTGCTTCACGCTCAGTTTGGACCATCAATGTCAGTTCAGCGCAAGTCGATCTTGATCGAGCGACACTGCTACTACACAGCGCTAAGAGATCCAGTATAAGAAAGCATTTGAATTCGCCACTTAAGTAATAACATCGCTGCGAGATCTAGTGAGAAACATTCAAATTTCTCCGTTATTAACAGAGCAAACAGCGCTGACGTGGAAACCAGGAGAAACATTGTGCCATGAATGAACTAGTTATAGGCTTTAAGTCCACAGATCAGCAACGTTCACATTCACCATGGTTTTAACGTATTAACACTAACTGTATCCATGGAAGTGGGTGCACTTTGGTTTAGGGGTGCACGATTTCAAGATTTTTTGATCATGTACAATTAAAATGTCTCCACTATCTGCTTTTGAAGAAATATCGTAGTATCGTGTTACAGTCAATACTATCAGTTGCAGTTTCGACGCCTCCCTCTCAACAACGCGGCGTACATCACATGTTAACGCAGAGATAGAGTTTCACTCACGGGACACTGCAATTAACAAAAGTTCATTATATGCATGTGCTTTAAAGCCTTGCCGGTTAAACATTTAATTTGATTGCTAATGCGCTGTTTTAACATGCGCTTTTCTGAGCGCGTACACGCAAAGCTCACAGGCACTAAAAGCCTGTCAAACAGCATCTGGATTCTATTACACTTGAGTCTTATTGCACTAATACTGTCAAATATGTACTCACAAGGTTTACATAAAAACAGTTGGTTATGTCTAAAGTGAAAGCAAAAGTTTAAGAGGAAATTGGGTGTGGGTCATGCGTGTATATTGGATGCGTCGCGTGCCGTCTTAAAGTGACAGTAGCCTAAAGGCCAATTTATACTTCTGCGTCGAGTGTACGCCGTAGTGTAAAAAAATAAGTTTAGTGTAGAGTTACCACGTTAACTTTAACACCTGCGTACACAGTTTGTAATAACACAATAACCATAACGCATTGTTCATTATAAACGTGGGATTATGAATTATGCTGTAATGTACCCTGAGTGTAAACCTTAGCCGCATTCATCGTGAAGCGTGCAAGCGATTTGCAAAGATTGATATAAAGGTTAATAAAACGTTACACTCACTTCTTCTGGAGGTGCAGCAGGAACACGAATAGTTGGTACCGATCCTTTTTTCAGGAGCAGCTTCTTAGCAAAACCAGCTTTATACTGACCCTCGTTTATAAAGCAGTCTGGTGAGAAAGGATTCGCGCAAACATGAAAGCATTGACGTTGATCGTTGGGAATATTCCCTTCGAAAACAAACTCACCAGTGCTGACGAGAATAGCCTCTTACTGGAGAAAAACATGAGCTCCAAAACTGCCAGAAATGAAAGGAAATCCTGAAAGGAAATCCCGAAAGGAAATCCCGAAAGGAAACGACTTGGAGATAAGCAAACTTCAAGTTCTCCTCTGTGGTCTTTACGTGTGAGAGAGAGAGAGAGAGAGAGAGAGAGAGACTTTTTGACTTTTAACATCTCTTTAATTATAACTATTAACACAAAAAATACATAGCCTACACCTTTAACACATTACTTCATAAATACATAATCCTAATAAAAAAAAAATATATATATAAAAAAATATCAGCTTCTTTAAAAACAATACATTACGTCCTCCCTCTTCATTGGGTTGACATAAAATATTCCCAACACCCCATAAATAGAAGAAAGATTCAGTATAATTCAACAATTCATAATACTTATACTTCATAACCAGCCTACTTTTTACCAGAGCTTTGAACATCAGTATCACTATTAAACTGCATTTTTCACTTTATTGTCAGCCAAATAGACATTTTTGCCTTACCAAATAAAACATTATAATCAAAACACTTTTGCTTTTATTTGAGGTGCTTTATTTTGGTCTAGTCTTTTAACACACCAATAATTCCTAATAGACCAACACTCTCCCTCTTTATGATACTTGAGGTAAAATCCAATTCCCTTTTGATAATCTATTACAAATTTTATCTTTAACACCTTCCCAGTTTTTTCTTTGATGTACTAAAAAGATGGCTAAAAACTTAAATTCATCTTTTCCCGCTAGGGATAACAGGTTTTGCATTGACATGACAGCATTTCTCTTCATCATTGCTCCAAAATGCTTCCGTTTTACTCCAGTTCAGTTTTGCTGATGACGCTCTCTCATATAAAGAGATACTGTAATTACCAAAATCAATATCTCTTTGATCTTTCACAATTACAGTTATGGGTAGTTGACAAATGGCAAAGAAAAAGTACTTTTTTTGGAAAACATAACTTTTTAAGAAAAAATACATATATTTATGGAGTATGAAAACTGCAGTTTCAGAAAATAGTAGTGGTCACTCATTTAGTCAATGATTTTTTTCACATTTTCACTCAACAGTACTGTAAATGTGTCCTATGGTATGACATTTAAAAAGTCCTAAGAAATTATATTAAATAACATTAAAAAAATACTTGAGACAGAATTGTTCACATTATTAAAACATTATTTTCTTAAAGTAATATTTATTTTACATGAAAGTACTAATTAGAATAATTTTCACCATGAATAAATGAACTTGATAAACTTTTCCCTACGAATATCAATAAAACTTTTTCGCCAACCTTACAAAACTGTTTGAAATTGTACCAATCTAAGAGGAGATATTATTGTAACTCCCCTAATGCCAAACTTGACTCTTTTTTTAAAAGATATTTGAAGACTAAAAATTTACTGTTTAATGTTATGTATTTGTATTATTTTTCTTTATTCATAATTTCATAATGTATTGTGTAAAGTCAGACTATGTTTGAACTTGTGTGCTGAGCAGAGAGCTAGAGTTTTATTTTGCTTAGAGGTATGCAATGTTCACTTAGCAGAGTTCCAATGATGATGATACTTCAAATGTGTACAGTTGGTATGCTCTTTGCGAGAAGAGGAATGTTTCAACTAATGCAAATGTACCATTTGTGTACCACTAATGTATTAATGTATATACAGAAGGATAGTGGATTGCACCATGTGTAAGAATTAGGTTTACATTCCATTTTTAAACATAAGCTATATGTTATTGATACCTTAAAAGGAAACTGTAAGTCTCTCTGTGATGTATATAAGCTCAACCTTACTGTACCACCGCAGAGAAACAAAGGCATAAGGCTGAGAAACAGAGGCAGAGAAACTTAATGGCATGAGAGGTATGAGGGCAGAGAAACATAAAGCCAGAGAAACCATTTCCATCTAGCATGATGGGATGAGAAGATATCTGGAATGAAGACCTCTCATGTAGCCTTATTCTTATATGCCTGTTTCTCTCTGTCTGACACATGATACATAATAAATTTAATCTCTTGGCAAAGGTAACTGGTGTAGCTTCCGTGATTCAACCATAAAGGGGAAACCATGATTTTTAAATCTACAATTTGGCGTGACACGAACAGGATCGATGTTTTCAGGATCAATTTAAGTCATTCCAGGTAAGACCTTATTTTATTCTAAATAATTATGAGTCTGCCTGATGATTAAACATAGACTGAAACTTCTTAAAAGAACTGTGCTATTTTAAATTACCAGTTGTGTTGCCGAGAAACATGTGTCAGACATATTAAAAATTGGAATTCAATTAAGTAATTCAATTTAATTTGGCTAATTTAAGTTCCTCTGAAAAGTAAACCTCTAGGGTATTTGATATGCTGGGATAGAGATAGATCTTTTTTAGAAAGAAGACTATCTAGTCAAAAAAAAAATCGAGAAATTAGCTGTAAGACGGTTAAGCTAGGAAATTTGAGGATACTTGATTAATAGGAGTGGTTAGATGTAGGGAGTTTCCAAAGAAAGGAGTAAAAATAGTCTCTAAAAACATTAACGCTGGAATTAATTCAAGTATGAAAAGGCACCAAGACTTGATTGACAGGAGTAGTTAAGTGTGACGAGCGCCATAGAAAGGGTTAAAAATAAGCTCTAAGGACATTAACACTGGAGTCATACAGGTATGAATGTGCCGATGTAACTAGATAAGATCGCAGGCATTTCTGATTTTGACCGTAAACATGTTCAAATATTTGAGGATACTATTCAGAGCAAGCTTAAAGGGAAAAGAAAAATTCAAAGAAATTAATCTGAGATAAAACTAAAAAAGAAAAGAAAAAAGAAACTGATCTGAGTTTAACTGAAAAAGGAAGAAAAGAGATAACTGAAAATATAAGGGTTAATTTTGTTCATCGAGTGAGAAGGGAGAGTGAAGCAGCCCCTTCCTTTGGAATCTATACCCTCCTTTAGACACACACACAGAGATATAAATAGGAAGCCTGTTGATTCTCTAGAATACACAAAGGTAATTGTATAGCAAAACATTATCTTTGGGGTATTTGAAGAGAAAAACAGAAACAAGTTAAGCTTTTTAACAGATTTCTGGTGTTAATGTGAGTTTGAAAGTTGATCATTGTTAACATTACAAAATTTAAGTTTTGTCTGCAGAAGAACAAGACATAAATAACATCACAAGATTGAAGTTTAGGAATTAATTTGAGGAAAGATCTATGATAATAGTTGTATAGTTAAATGACAAGTACAAGCTGATGAAAATTATAGATAATGACTCCATAAGAATGTGAGTTGGAAAATATATAAGGAAAAAATTACAAATATAAACAAAGATGTCTATTTGGAATACATATTTCTGACTAGGTCAGAGTAAAAAGTGAGTAGAATGAAATTATAAAAGTATTGAAAATGCAGAATTACTCTGACATTCTCTTAGAGTTTTTTCTCTCATTCAAAGTCATTTAGATTTTGTTATTCGAGCCTCTGTCATAAGTAACAAGCTATTTAGAGTGAGCACAGCGTCTCAGTTGGAAATTATAGAGACAGAGATTTTTAATAAATAATAATATATGCAATTGGGAGTTAAATGTTTTAATGATATTCTACCTTAAATGATAAAAATGACTATGTTTATCCCATGACCATTAACTTCTTTGTCTCATCTTTGTCTTCACCATGTACAGGAATGATGGTTCCAGTTATTGATTGGTTCCGGTTATTGACGTAACAGAACATTACACTAAATTAATGGTTGTAATAACTAAATTCACTGGGTAAACTCAGCATTGATATGTTGATGTTTGAAGATGTCTAATGGACTCTAGTGATTAAATACTATCATTAATTTGTCTCCATGTTTACACTATTAGGCATTCCAAATGGCTCTGATGGCTCTTGAATGCACTTTCCTGAGCTTTGGAAAATACCAGTTAAAAATTTCCTAATGGGAAGGAGCGGTTACCAGTGTGAATGATGTGATTTCTCAGAGACGGGTAAGATCCTCTTTTGGCCAACGGAGGACAACCTAAGGCAGGGGGGTCACCGCCACTGGGCACCTACCCTGAAGGGAGGTGTTATGTGAGATGGGTATGGTTGAGCAGATGTTTGTTAGGCCAACAGCATCACTGAGGGTTACAGCAGTCTGCCCTAAAAAAAGTGAGCTCTCCAAGGCCTGATCACCAGAGACCGCATTCCTTGAATGGTTTGTATTTCATTGTGACAAGTGCCATAACTTGATGTATCTATGCCAGGGGAAAACACCCTGAGGAAAGGAAATTAAATATGAAAGAGCTGATGGGAAGGAGTTTTCAAGAACTAGCTGAGACCATGAGGGTAATTGTCATTAATGATATGGAGAGTAAAACAAAGATTGTTAATTATTTTAGATTATGGTGTTAGTTGCCTTATAATAATAATAATAATAATTCATTACATTTTATATAGCGCTTTTCTCGGCACTCAAAGCGCTTTACATAGAATGGGGGAATCTCCTCAACCACCACCAATGTGCAGCATCCACCTGGATGATGCGACGGCAGCCATATTGCGCCAGAACGCCCACCACACACCAGCTTACTGGTGGAGAGGAGACCGTGATGAAGCCAATCAGTATATGGGGATGATTAGGAGGCCATGATGGACAAAGGCCAAGGGGCAAATTTGGCCAGGATGCCGGGGTTACACCCCTACTCTTTCGAAAGACATCCTGGGATTTTTAATGACCACAGAGAGTCAGGACCTCGGTTTAACGTCTCATCCGAAGGACGGTGCTCTTTTTGGCAGTATAGTGTCCCCGTCACTACACTGGGGTGTTAGGTCCCACACAGACCACAGGGTGAGCACCCCCTGCTGGCCTCACTAACACCTCTTCCATTATAAAATGTCTAAAAGTTTTAGATCCTGAATATGTGATGGCTGTATGATGTTGAATTAATTTCTATCATAGTTTTCACATTTCAGATCATTAGACATGGCAATTCCAAGACATGGTGGTGTTTAAAGATGAAGACTTTGTTTTTGCTAATTCAAAAGAAGTAACAGGGAATAAATTAATTTATTATTATAACTAAAGATAACTTTAGAAATGCTCCTTTGATGAGAAATGGATAGAACTGAGAATGGGACATGAGGAGTGAAATAAGAGATTTTACATATTCTACACTACTTACAAAACACAACCTCACAAACAATGAACACTCGCTTACTGATTTTCAACCCCAAGGGATAGGATCCTTTAACATCAACGTTTATTTTGTTTGTTGTTTTGGCCGGGAACTTGAGGAGTTAAGTACTTAACGAGTCAAGGCACCGGCAGAAGAATTATTAGTTTTTATTTTCTTAGATGATTGGGGTTCATTTTAAATGCTTACACGTAGACGTTAACATAACACATAGTACACGGGGACATGACATGGGGTTGGGTTCTTTGTTCTTTGTTTTGTTTTTGTTTTATTTTCTGTTTCTATTCTTCTATCCTTTTCTGTCTATTTTCTTTTTTGGTCTGCTTTTCCTTTCCTCACTATTGCTTCATTAGATGGCCACTGGTGGAGTGAAGTGTGGAACTTACGGTCGTAGTTCCAGTGGAGGGACTGAAGACTAAAAATTTACTGTTTAATGTTATGTATTTGTATTATTTTTCTTTATTCATAATTTCATAATGTATTGTGTAAAGTCAGACTATGTTTGAACTTGTGTGCTGAGCAGAGAGCTAGAGTTTTATTTTGCTTAGAGGTATGCAATGTTCACTTAGCAGAGTTCCAATGATGATGATACTTCAAATGTGTACAGTTGGTATGCTCTTTGCGAGAAGAGGAATGTTTCAACTAATGCAAATGTACCATTTGTGTACCACTAATGTATTAATGTATATACAGAAGGATAGTGGATTGCACCATGTGTAAGAATTAGGTTTACATTCCATTTTTAAACATAAGCTATATGTTATTGATACCTTAAAAGGAAACTGTAAGTCTCTCTGTGATGTATATAAGCTCAACCTTACTGTACCACCGCAGAGAAACAAAGGCATAAGGCTGAGAAACAGAGGCAGAGAAACTTAATGGCATGAGAGGTATGAGGGCAGAGAAACATAAAGCCAGAGAAACCATTTCCATCTAGCATGATGGGATGAGAAGATATCTGGAATGAAGACCTCTCATGTAGCCTTATTCTTATATGCCTGTTTCTCTCTGTCTGACACATGATACATAATAAATTTAATCTCTTGGCAAAGGTAACTGGTGTAGCTTCCGTGATTCAACCATAAAGGGGAAACCACGATTTTTAAATCTACAATATTTTAAAATAAGTAT
Organism: Vimba vimba; assembly: GCA_022828995.1. Taxonomy (NCBI): domain Eukaryota; kingdom Metazoa; phylum Chordata; class Actinopteri; order Cypriniformes; family Leuciscidae; genus Vimba; species Vimba vimba. Next base: position 37,148,066 of record CM040829.1, on the reverse strand, counting down.
ATTTTTCTGTTGTTTTATGTTTGTCATAGGACAAAACTTCACATCAAAGGACAAAGATATTGCGTAAAAAGTGTCAGAATATATAGTGTTTATTGTAACAATTATAAAGGAGGACATTTGTTTTTTGTTGAAACTTTATCTATTTGTTTTAATAGCTTCTTAAGGAGGTCTTGTCCTATTGTGTGACATCTGTGTCCTATGGTGTGACAGGCCAAAGTGCCACACCAAAAGACATTTCCTGTGACATTTCCTGTCACACCAAAGGACATTTGAGATTTTGTGGCAGTTAATAACCATGCTAATACTAGCTGAACTGTCATTAGCAGTTGGCATGATACATTTGCATAATATTACATAGCCCTGCTATTAAAAATACAAATTTGAATTAAAAAATGAAATTTAGGGGTGTCACACAAAAGGACAAAAAAACTTAACAACTTCAGTGGTGAAGTTCCATTTCATTTTGTTGTTTTGACACCTTTTCTGAAAACAACTTAACTTCAGTGGTCTGAAAACATAGTTAAATATTTGAACAATTCTGAGAGAAATACTTACCATGTGCACTGCTCAAGGGCTTCATAGGGGTCTTCAGTCACATGACCTTGAATGGGGTCTTTCAACTAAACGTAGCTGTCCATGATATTGCCCAACTTAATATTAGGTTATTGCATAACACCAAAGAACATTTTTTTCTGTGACAAACTTTATGAAATTTCTACACTTTTAGAAATGTATGTATAGGAAAAGTTATGGCCACTTAGTGAAATACTAATAGACACTTGCACAATTATGCCAGGAGTGTTCATTAAGATTTTTAAACATTATTTTCTTTATTTATAAAAGTTAATATTTATGAAATAATTTTGTCTACCGTCACACCATAGGACGATTTTCAGATTTGGTTCAAAGTTGTAAAAAAATAAAAAATAACTCGGGTATTAAAACAACAAATTCATGTAAAAATATAGCTGCAAGCAGCAATTACCGGGGCCAAGCACAATCAGATGACAAGACATGCCAACATTGCTGAAAGTGTCAGACCAACTGCAACAATGAGCAATTAAAGACATTAAAGAGGATTTTAGGCCAAATGCCTGAAAAATCATAGAAACAGTAAATAAAAATATGATTTAATGGATTATCACTTTCGACCAATAGGTGGCGCAGTTACAAACCTGATGTGATGCGGTCAGAGTGAAGTGACAATGACACATACAAAGTTTGGTGTCAATATGTTAAGGCATTGCAAGTATACGAAAACGGTTTCGTCAATCGACACGAAATCAATAACTTTTAGTCGGCACGGTCTGGAGATGATGCGATTCGATTTTGGTGAAAATCGGACAAACGGTCTAGGAGGAGTTCGAAAAAGTAGGTTTTGAATGAAAATCAAGATGGCGGACAGGAAAATAGGCCAAATAAGGAAAACTTGGTATCTATGTTCTCTGCTTGACCCAAGGAATCTAAGAAGACCAATGGCATTTCAAAAGGCAGATGTTATCAAAAGTTATTAGCCTTTTTGTAAATTTTGTTATAACTTTTGACCACAAGGTGGCGCTGTCTCAAAATATTTTGGGTACCTTCAGGGTATGGTGCTGATGGCACATACTGAGTTTCGTAATATTAAACCAATGCATTTGTTTAGTATAGCATTTTATTTCACAAAACTGTATTGAAGTCAATGGGAATTATAGCGCCACCAAGAGGCTCAGTCCCACCATTTTTTTTACATGTCCTCAGAGTGAGCCCATACATATGTGTGTTAATTTTGGTGAAAATATCTCAATTCGCGTCGGAGTTATAGACATTTATATGAAAAAACACGAAAAAAATTACTGACACATGACTTTGATTGGAAATTACTACCCCTAAACATCAATATTTTCGCATTTGGGCATTGGTATTCTGCTATCGACCTATGTTTCCAAACTTCTGACGGTGGTTTCGTCTCGATCGGACTAGCGGTTTCAAAGATATAGCCAAATGTTTTTTAAGCGCTAAATCACAACGCTACACAAACCGTAAGGCGAAACCTAGCATGTGTGGTATCGTAGGACTCGGCAACGATTCAGGAGTCTAATGACATGAGTTTCGTGAAAATAAGTTGACCACAACCAAAGTTATAAGCATTTGGAAAAAAAAATCACCACTAGGTGGCGCTGTTTCGAAACTTCTCAGGCTCCTTCAGGGCATCGTGCTGATGACCCATAGACTCCCATGGCGGAAGAAGAATAATAAGAACGGGAACAGATACAATAGGTGCCTCCGCACCTTCAGTGCTTGGCCCCTAATAATAAGAACGGGAACAGATACAATAGGTGCCTACGCACCTTCGGTGCTTGGCTCCTAATTAAAGCTGCAAGCAGCATTTATCGGGGTTCAAGCAGTTAAGGCCTTTAAGCACACAAGCATCAAAAGACATTAAGTTTTATTTAGCAAGCATTTAACAACTGCCATCATAGATGAAAAAGTCAATTTACAGCCAATACAGGCAGTTTGCCATAGGAAATATATGGTTTTAAAGCGTTTTTACAGTTATAGCCCCTTTTGCCTAGTCTTCTTATAGTCTTGCCTGATCTCCACCACTTTTATTGGTAGTACTCAAAGTGTGCCCATATATATGTGTCAGATTTGTTGTAAATATTTAATTTTGATAAGGAGTTTAGACAATTATATTCAGTGGCGTAACGAGCCAACACCGGGCCCTTAAGTAGGATTATCAAGGCGGGACCCTTGATGACGCAATTGATGTCATAGATGACGCAATGTCCGTGAGTAGGCTACCATGAATAGGGCAGGATATGATCATACACAGCATATAAGAGATGAGATGACTAACAAAATCAGGAGGAGCCTACGCTCACCAAAAACAAAACAAAAAAACAACAAAAAAACAATGGGGACAGCGCACTATAAAACATTGTTAGGCCTAGGTCCAAATACATGAAAAAGATGCTCTCTTACATTATAGCGGGATTTTCCGGGCTTTCCTATGTGCAACTGCAAAGTTGTTGATTAGATCAGGATTGTGCGCACAGGCATTCTCAATTGACCCTTCACAGGGAGTTTGATTGACAGGCGATCTGACTAATCATAATCCGCCATTTTGTCCAACAAAGCAGTCAGGAGAGTTAGTAGATTAACATAGGAGGATTTAAATTTGAAAAACAAAGTGTACTGACGTCTTAGCACTTTAAAACAACATTCCTTTTATGTTCATTCATGTTTATTTTAATGCTATAAATTAACTAGAAGGAAGAGATGATCGGTTCACAAGCAGCTTTAACTGAGCCTCAAGTCTACAGCGATCTGTCAGACACATTAAAGAGTCACAAAACGGTATTTATTGTTTAAATGTCTCTAAAAAATGACTACATTTGAAAGGTGAGACTTTGTTTCATATCAAAAGTACTTGTCTGTCAGCGCGCAGTCTTTTTTCTGATCCGCAATGTATTTTTCACTGCGTGAGAACTTGGTGTGGTGTGAGAGTGGCGTCGCTTGTCAGACATAGCAACAGTAACTAAAGTGGGCGGGTCTTTGCGACCGGTCATTGACAGTATGGACGGAGATTCGCCAGTCCCAATTCAAAACAAATTTTATCACAATCCATCATTGTTCGTTTCAAACATGTGAGAGCATCAAAATGATCCATGAGTGAAATTGATTGGATTTAATTTATTTTTTTGTCAGTTCCTATCATAATTTTAACATTTTGGCGTTATTGTTTAGCTATTTACCTATGTTTTCAAATTTCCTTTGTTTTTTTGTTGTTGTCTAGATCAGACTAACGGCTTTGAAGATAACCACAATTTTTTAAAGCTCTAAATGACACTTACAAAAACCATAAGGCGAAACCTGGCATGATTTGGTATTGTTGGACTCGGCAAGGATTCTTAGGAGGTCACTCCTGTGAAAAAAACACGGGCTTCCTTGAAACTTCTAAGGCTCCTTCAAGGCTTTGTGCCAATGACGTATACTGAGTTTTTTGAGATACACCAATGTTCTCATAGACTATCATGGCACCCTGGACAAAGACACTGCGTGCCAATTTTCAGTAGACTAACGGTTGGGTGCGCTTATAGCTATTTTCATGATTTTTTTCACTGTTATAGCGCCACCAAGTGGCCAATTGTCACGATTTTTTTCATGTCAACTCAGATTGAGCTTATGAACATGTGTCCCAAGTTTAGTGAAAATATCTCATTCCGTTCACAAGTTATAACCATTTTATAGCGCCACCAAGTGGCCAATTGTCATGATTTTTTTTCACGTGACCTCAGAATGAGCTCATGAACGTGTCCCAAGTTTTGCGAAAATATCTCTTTCCGTTCACAAGTTATAACCGTTTTATAGTGCCACCTAGTGGCCAATTGTTGCAATTTTTTTTCAAGTGATCTCAGATTAGGCTCAGGAAGATGTGTCCCAAGTTTAGCAAAAAAATATCTTTCCGTTCACAATTTATAACCGTTTTAGTAAAAGTGGCCATGGTGCCATCAAAGATTTTGGTTCCCCTTATCGACCGTTAATTGAAATTTTGAATTTTTTGGATGATTATTGATTGTCAGACTCCAGAGAATATTCTTGCAGTGGTTTGGTTCCGATCGGGCGAAAAACCAAGGAGAAGTTCGCAAAAATAGGTTTTTCTAAAAAATGCAATTTACTCGAAATTGGCGCCTGAAGGGCGAGCAAATCGGAGATAGCCATTTTGTCCGCCTTGAGCCAAGGATTCCAAGGATATAGGGCACTTGATCCTGGGACAAACGGTCTAAGAGTTATGAGCAATTTTGAACTTTTGGTTGCTGTAGCGCCACCTATGGGCCATTCGGGGTCATACTCTGATAGGTTGTCCCCAAATTGAGGCCTACCATCTGGCCAGGTTTCACGTCTCTAGGCCTTACGGTTTGGCCTGCACGATGCGTTTTACGAATTCTTACAATTACAATAGGGTTTCAGCATTTCATGCTTGAACCCCTAATAAGAATGAAGGCTTTTTGCCAGTTATAGCGCCACCTATGGTCCGATCTCCATGAAACTCTGCATGCTTCCTCACCATGTTCTGACACATATGCTCATCAATTTTGGTGAAGTTCTGAGTTTTCCTTTGGGATTTATAGGCTTTTTAGTGTATTTTGCCACGCCCCTTTTCTAAATGACCCTGTTACAGCCACCCAAATGCAAAAGTTCAACTTTTTTTCGATAATTATTGATCTAGGGAGTCCAGAGAAATGTCCTAGACTGGTTTGGTTCCGATCTGGCGAAAAACCTAGGACTAGTTCGCAAAAGTAGGTTTCGGACAAAATTCGACATAGCAGAACATTTTTCTGGCCTAAATCGAAATTGGAGATAGCCATTTTGTCCGCCTTGAGCCAGGGATCACAGTGGTGTAAGACACTTGAGTCTAGGACAAACGGTCTAGACTTTGTTATGGGCGATTTAGTACTTTTGCACTAAATCTGTAGCTGTAGCACAACGTAAAATTTGTTTGCACGGTATTCGAGAACGGTTTGATGAATCAACACGAATTCCATAACTTTTTGTCGGTACAGTATGGAGATGATACGATTCGATTTTGGTGAAAATCGGACAAACGGTCTAGGAGGAGTTCGAAAAAGTAGGTTTTGACTGAAAATCAAGATGGCGGACAGGAAGTTCGGCCAAATATGGCAAACTTGGTATCTATGTTCTCAGCGTGACCCAGGGAATCTATAAAGACCAGTGGCATTTCAATAGGCAGATTTATTCAAAGGTTATTAGCCTTTTTGGAAATGTTGTTATAACTTTTGACCACAAGGTGGCGCTGTTTCGAAACTTCTCACGCTCCTTCAGGGCATCGTGCTGATGACCCATACCATGTTTCGTAACAATCCATTCATGTGTTCTTAAAATACAGCATTTTAGCACAAAATTCAAAATGGCCGACAGCCAAAATGGCCGATATGGTAAAATTGGATATCAGTCGACTCGGCATGTTGGCCTGAATCTAACGAGACCAATTTGATGATTTTTGGGCAAACTATTCAGAAGTTATAAGCAAAAATAGCTATTTTTCATATCTCCGGACCAGTAGGTGGCGCTGCGCCGAAACGCAGCATGTAGCCTCAGGTCATGCTTGTGATGACATGTGCCAAGTTTGGTCTGAATCCAATAAAGCGTTGCGGAGATACAGCCTTACGTCTGTTTTCGCAAGCACTACGTAAAATTTGTTTGTGGGTTTTTTCGAAAATTGCTAAGCGAATCAACTTGAATTCCATAACTTTTTGTCGGCATGGTCTGTAGATGATCTGGTTCTATTTTTGTGAAAATCGGAGCAACGGCCTAGGAGGAGTTCGAAAAAGTAGATTTTTCGAAAAATTCAAAATGGCGGACAAATTTCCATGACGGAAAATGACGTCATAGGGTGCAATCGAATCGTCTTGAGCTAGGGAATCAGAAGAAATTGGAATTTTCTAGGGTTTGGGTTTGGGTTTCTAGCCCTTGTGGTTCAAAAGTTATTAGCATAAACATGAGTGCAAATTTGGACAGCTGGTGGCGCTAGAGGGAATGAGTTGGAGACTCCAAATTTGCTATGGTGACTGTTCAGTCTGTCCTCTATCAGTGTGCCAAATTTCATAACTTTCCCGCAAGCGGTTCTATGGGCTGCCATAGACTCCCAGAGCGGAAGAAGAAGAAGAATTATTTTTGGTACGCCAACAGATACAATAGGTGCATACGCACATTCCATGCTTGGCCCCTAACAAGAAAATGTTTAACCATTTACAGTATTCTAAATGATAAAAATGTGAAATAAATTATTTTGTATCTTCTGTGATGGTGAAAAAGCCACGTCATGTCAACTACCCAATTACCAAAATCAATATCTCTTTGATCTTTCACAATTACAGTTATATCGTCTGCATATGCTGTTAACTTAAACGCATTGCAAATCCCTTCAACCTTTAGACCAGACAGTTTTTTTCTTAACATACATATGAGTGGTTCCCCTGCTAAAGCGTATAACTGACCGGACAGTGGGCATCCTTGTCTTATACCTTTAAGCAACCTTATTGGTTTACTTAACCCAACACCTATTTTTAGAATACAAGACATAAAACCATCTCCAAACCCAAAAACATGCTATTTGAAATGCTATTTCATGCATACTGAGTTTTTTACACTGTTAAGAGTTGGATTCCCATGCTAAACATGGACAAAGTTTCAAAAATTAAGTTGTTCGTTTGATGGAGTATTTCTGTGCCAAAAATACTCCTTCCGGTTTGTCACAAGTTTCGGAAAGTTTTTTTCGAGTATGGGCATGTGTGACGTCAGATGGGGCGGAATTTCCTCATACGGGTCCTAAGGGCACTTCTCCCGGAAGGGCGCACGCGCACCCGTAGACCAGAGCAAGAGAGCGAAAGCAGTACGCCCATCAAAGCGATGTGCTCGGCTTTAGGGAAGTATTTGCCGGATTTGCAGATCGTCTAATGCTTAAGGATGGAGCAGTCCCAACGATAAAGGTTCACGGTCGTGCGTTGGAACCGCAGGCGGTGAGTAAAGTAAAACTGCTTCAAATGTCTGTGTGTTGTTAGCTATCGGCGCGTAAGCACAGCTTTAGCTCCGCCCACACGGCACGCCTCCAGCCGCTCGTTTTTTCCGGAAAGACTCGGTACAGCCCACGTCAGATGGGGCGGAATTCATCATGTTGATTTTTTAGAGCATGGAATTTCCTTATATGGGTCCTAAGGGCACTTTTCCGCGGGCGCGCGCGCACTCGTGGACCAGACAGAGAGAGAGAGAGCGAAAGCAGTGCGTTACCTCATCAAAGCGCTCTGCTTAGCTTTTGGGAGATCAGTGTCACCAAAGAAGTGTGTTTTTGTTTGCCAGCGCAAGACAACCCTGCACAGATTCCTAAAGAACCCAGCGTTAAGGGACCAGTGGATGGAGTTTGTTTTTTCAGAGACTGTTTGTTTTTTTGTGCAAGACTGTTTGTTCCCTGCATTTCGACGATGATTGTTTTATAAACAAAGCCCAGATCGACGGATTTGCAGATCGTCTAATGCTTAAGGATCGAGCAGTCACAATGATAAAGGTTCGCGGCCGCAGGCGGTGAGTAAAACTGCTTCAAATGTCTCTGTGTGTTGTTAGCTCGGCGCGTAAGCACACAGCTTTAGCACACCACCCACACGGCCCGCCTCCAGACGCTCGGTTTTTTCCGGAAAAACTCGGTACAGCCTATCTTTCTTTTATAAATATAATAAACCTAAAGACTTTTTGGAGATATGAAGGATGCAATACTACTCTATAGGTACTCAAGATTAACAGGAGATTGAGTGAAAATGAGCATTTCTGCCCCCCTTTAAAGACCGAATGGGGGGGCCCCCATACATACTTTCGCCTTGGGCCCCCAATTTGCTAAATCCGCCACTGCACACAGGTAATGTATCACAGGATACACACTGAGAATCACACAATGAACCGGTACAAGACAGCAAACACAAGGGGATTAAAAAGAGAGACTAATGATAAAACAACAGGTGACACAGGTAAAGCAATAATAGGCTTGTTCGACTTCATGCAGCTCTGCGCAGACCGATCGGCGGCTGACTTAAAGCAGTGCATGCCGGTTAGAAATTTTGTCCGGCTTGATACAGCGCCGACGCCACGTGACTGTGGCGTATGCCATCAAAGTACCGCGAGAGCAATTCGAGAGTAGCCGGAGAACTCAGCCAGCGCAGCTTCTCAAGAGCGGCTGCACGTGGGCTGATGACGACACAGCTGTTCCACGATTGGCCGGATTCACCGCATGACAACGATCACGTGTGTTTCGTGTTTATTTCGAACACCTTTAGTTCCTCTAAAGCTCTCAAATCAGTTTATTATAACAGTGAACACTCTTTTCATGTCGTTGTCATGTTATATTGTGTCATGTTTATCAAATTAAAACTGCTTAAAAAACGTAGACTCCACTTCATTGATAGTAGCTTATGTTGAACTTTATTCTTGTTCAAACAGACGCTGTATAAAGCTGTGCATAAAGTATTGAATGAAAATGTCTCTGAAACATCTGTGTATTATTTGGCAAATATTGCATTTATTTCACTGCAGCTGTGGTAAAGTATGCAAACACCACGTGAGCGGTCACTACGGGAACCAGAAAGTGTCCGACTTCACGTCTCCGTTTGCAGCTCCTCCCCGCCTGCACGCGGCTACTCTCGCCGATCGGTTGCATCCAGCCGCAGCCGATGTCGAACACACCTAATGACAAAATGAGGATAACAAGGGGGCGGGGCAAGAGAACGAGACAACACAAGCACATGGCCCAAACACAAGGCCATGTGCTTGCACACGAAACACGGGTCTGTCATGATCCTGCCTCAAGAATTAAAGAACGACAAGGACTAGATGGCAGAATCATGACACATGTGTCTTGTGTAAACTGGATTAAATATCAAGTGTGTTTGTTGAATTTGTTTGTCTCCTTGGTGGAAAACTCTGCTATTTTTGATATAGCTGCAGTAAAACCATAACAGGAGCATAGGATTGCCATGTGGCTACAATGTAAATCACAAGACAAAGAAATCTAAAAAGAGAAACAGTAACGTGCATCTCATCAATCCTGAAACAAAAACCTTTTCATATTCTACGTTCCAGAGACGCGTCAGAGAACGTAGCAACTCTATAAAAATTATAAATTCTTACGTTTAAATTCATTCTGAATTACTCTGAGATTTGTTTTCCCCAAGTAGATTAACGGATCCGTATATTTCCACAAGGTTGCGTCAGTGATTAGTGACGACTAATAACTGATATCAGAGAACAAGTGTGGTTGGATGAGGAGACGAGTGGTTTTCCGTCTAGAATCAGCAGATGCTGGTTGATCAATCTAGCTTGGATGCGTCTAATGACCTCTGTTCTAATTTAATGTTACTTTAGATAGGTGTACGTGGAACAAGCCACGAGACGAAAGTCTCACCTCCGAGTCATCCTAATCTACATTTCATTCCCTCTTCCCTCACCCCCCCTCTCTCTCATGCTCAGATCACCTGAATTCACCAAAGAAAAATGTATAGTTTAATGTGAATGATTACCACAGAGTATTTTTCATGTTTGGTATCATTTAAAATGTCACTGTGCGACTGGTACAAATGTCTCATTTCCAAATAAGTAAAACTAAAGGTAATAAGGTTTTTAAGAGTTTAAAGATAACTGACATACAAGGAAGGTGATCTCCTGGCAAATGGTCACACACCCCCAAAAGGTGTAACCTCTGAATGCAAATTTCTTTTGTTAGTACTGAACTGCAATAGCGAAGGCGACATCTAGTGCTAGTGTTTCTATATCCGCACGCGGGCGGGTATAGATATAGAAACACTAGATGTCGCCTTCGCTATTGCAGTTCATTAGCCAAGGCGACATCAGTGTATATATCTATACCCGCCCGCGCCGTCAGATCAGTTGGACTTGGCTTTGTTCAAGAGGTAAAAACTATATAAATACGGTTCGTTTTCTCACACAAACCGCTCGTTTCGTGTCTTAGGCCATCAAAGTGTACTTACGATGGGGAATTGTTTAATTTGGATGGTGGGGAATTGTTTTAATTTGGACTTGTGCATGCTGTTTTGAGACAGTGACCTCAGACCTGCATTATATGACTGACAGACAAGAACGGTTTGACCTAAAATATCAAAATTGAAACTACTGAGGAAAAAAAGACACCTACATCTTGGATGCCCTTCAGGTAAGCTAAAACATACCAAAATTTAATTTCAAAGTGAACTATCCCTTTAAAACCTTTTCATTTATGGAGTCAGATGAAATAACGAGAGAATACATATTCAAATGTATTGCATTTAATCAAAAAATACTTTGCCTCGAGAAAAGGACAGTAACATGTAAAGACACTTCCGCGCTGGCCGGATGCCGGTTTTGGGCCGATCGAGCGCGAGCTTACATCTTCATGCTGGCTTAGTGTCCAATTTGCTGGATTTGCTATTTTGTTACCTGAGAGGATTTCTATTTGCAAATGCGTAGCACATCCTAACAAAAAAGATTTTGTTTCTGTAGGAAATGGCAGAGCAGACGCAGTGGCTAAAACAGCTGCTGGACAACCAGAGGAGATTGAGTGTACACTCTTATCTGAAAGTAACCTTGATTTTTCTGACTCCTTACAGGGCATGCAGTCTTTTGCCTCTGAGGCAGAGAAAACTGTTTGGAGGAAATCAGAATGCAGTAATAAAACCGGCGTTTGGTTGAGTTTTGATGGCAAAGCATGTTTACCCAAACATTTTTTTAACCATTATGGTAAATTGATGCACGGGTTGGACCATGCATCAAAAGGGGGGATGGTGACACAATTAACAAAAATCTGGTTTACAAAGGGGTTCACAACATATACTGAAAAGTTTTGTAAACGATGTGTTATTTGCACACAATGTGGAAAAAGGGATAAAAATGCCCCAGGCATCTCATCCACCACCAGAGGGAGCATTCGATCATCTGATGATTGATTTCATAGAACTGAATCCATGTGAAGGGAAGAAGAATTGCCTGGTTATGGTGGACATGTGGTCTAAATGGGTGGAGGTTTTCCCAACATCAAAACAAGATGCAGCATCAGTAGCAAAAGCACTGTTGACTGAAATAGTGCCGAGATGGGGAATCCCGAGAAAAATTAGTTCAGACAATGAAACACACTTTGTGAATGAAGCAATCACACAGGTGGGAAATTTTTAGGTATTGATATGAGACGACACTGTGCCTACAAACCATCGTCAGCAGGCGCTGTGGAACGTCAGAACGCGACATAAAAAACAAATTGGCAAAATGCTGTGAGGAAACTGGGCTCAATTGGGTAAAAGCCCTACCAATAGTCCTGATGTACATGAGGATGAGACAGAGGCCTAGTTCAAATATAAGCCCTTATGAGATAATGTTTGGTAAGCCTCCATTTATGGGTATGGAAGGGGTTAAACAGCGATTGCCATCAACTGAATTGTGTGAACATAACATGTTGAACTATTGTAAAGAAATGTCTTGTCTGTTATCAAACATTTCTGTGCAGGTAAAAGCAGCTCAAGGAAAAGCAGCTGACAGACAACTGCATGACCTCAAACCAGGAGACTTTGTGGTGATAAAGGATCTGAGGAGAAAGAGCTGGAAGGCAAAGAGGTGGCTTGGTCCATTCTAAGTGCTACTAACAACGCACACAGCGGTGAAAGTAGCAGAGAGGGTGACGTGGGTCCACGCCAGCCATTGCAGAAAGGTTCCAGCTACAGAGCCAGGAGAAGGATCGAAGGAGTGAAAACCAACTGTTTCTGACGACGATTAACGTTATTTGAACGAGGGCAAAGATAACAACGAGAAACAATTCTGAAGTAACCAGTGTGCAAGAACAGGCACAGGTGGAGCGTGAAGCAGCATCGATTTATCAATGGAGAAAAGGAACTTCTAGGTACAGCTGTATGGAGCTTATATGACAATATGATTTGAATTTGAATTGTGTAAATGTGAATAATTTACAAGTGTAATCTAACAAAATTGAATTTTATGTGGTATTTTAAATAGTTCTGAATTTGATTTCTTTAAACGAATATTGGACATTTGAAATTTAACGAATTGAAATGTTTTCATGGCTGTATTTTCAAACAGCTATTTTTTTGTTCTGAATTCTTAGACTGCAAATATTCAATTTTAAAAAATACAGATTCAAGTTTTCAAGATGAAGGGAAAATTCAGATCTTACAGAAAGTAGGTCACAGGTCATCCACAGGGAAGAGTAAAGGATCTCAGAAAAGTCGAACAGAGCATTTTGGCTGCACTGCATTAGTTTTCTGCCGCAAACACAGTGGTTGGTTCAAGAGAATCCGTGTATCTTTCGTTCAGTCGTTTTTTTTATTTTAATATTACATTTCAGGTTTAACCTCATTCAAGTCCGTTTTGTCTTTTACCAGCACAGCTTGACATACCGTACCTAGTGTGGCATTTAGTGTAGTTCAACATAGTGTCATTTTACATCCCTCAGTCACATGACTTCACATCATCACATCGTCTGTACTAGTGAACAGGCTCAGAGGGTTAAGCATAAGAGCTGAGGCCTGTCCTATCTCTGATAAATCCAGATAATCTCTCGTGAGGCTCTTCTGGTCACTTAGGGCTTGAATAGACTGTCTGTGCACATCATTTCATAAATAATATAGGATCTCTGGAGAACTTAGTTCTGATTGGTCAATCACAATGCTGAGAGGAATAAAAGTTTTGTATAATGACTGATTAACTGTTATTATAAGATTTTCAGCATAATGTAAACAGAGAATAAAAACAAAGTTCATGAAACAAAAATGTCATGTATTTTCCTTGCGGTAAATGTCAGATACACAGATCATAACATAACATTCATAACAGAGAAACATAACATCATTACAGATTATGAAAAGTAAATATTTTAGATTTACGAGATATTAGATTTACGCAATTTAATCAATAGAAAAATTCCATCAAATTTAATAGAATAATCCTTACACATTTTAACTGAATAATTGATTAAGGATTATTCACTTATTTATTTAAAATGTGTAAGGATTATTCAGTTTTATTGGATGGAATTTTACTATTAATTGAAAAGCGTAATAAAAAAAAAATAAAAAAAAACCTTAAATGTTTTTGAGTGCACTTTGATCTCTGCATATCGTGCACGAGCACGTACAGCGCCACATGCTGTTATGATCAGTGCTGTCCAGAAGATGGCAGTGCTGTGAATATAACTGTGCTGGAGCTTCATGAGGAAAACACACAACATTCACACAGAGTTATTCAAATTAGGCAGTGTGAACATTTTAGATCTATATATATATATTTTTTTTTTTATTAAAAACAATATGCAGAAATATCCTTACCTTAATGCAAATCATATTGGAATTCTCTGTATAATCATCGGAAAGAGGTCTGGAGTTTACCTAGTACTGTCTCAACAATAAAGTTAAAGAAGTCATATAAAGTTTAATTTACCCTGTGAGACAAGACGTCTTTATATTTTCAGAAACATGGAGACTATATGTGTCTTTTGCAGAATCCATTAAACATTTATTCTATCAATGTGTATTTACCCAATTACAAATTAAAGATTCAGCTTTCTAGTAAAGATATTTTTATTGTATAAGAATAGGAGTTGATATAAACCTGATATAATCTGAAATAGAATATACAAGATGTACTGTAGAATTCTTGAAACCTTTTTTCTTGTTAATTCCTTTTACGTAATTCCCCTGTATAGTTTACTTTTATCTCTCTCTCTTTATTCCTTTTAATTCTACTACGATATGTGTAAAAAAAAAAGAAGAAATATGTTATTTAGGCGACATAAAGGAGAGATAAAGAACATCCACTGGACTTTCTGTTCATCATCATGTGTGAAGTGGTTTCTTTAAATGTTCCAGCAGTTTTCAGCAGTAATGGTTTTGTCTCATTTTTAGAAGGTATTATTATTATATCAGTGATAGTGATGCATTATTGTTCATTTATTAGGTGATATGTTTGACAATTAAAACTGAATCAACAAATAAGCTGTAATATAACAACACACTTCAGCCGTGACTTATTCACAATACAGCATGACCTTTCATACCTTATTGCTTACATAATATAATGCAATCAAAAGAAACAAATTAAGAACAAGATTAAAATTAGAAACTAAAACTAAATTCATTTAAACAGCATGCACACACACACACACACACATACATACACAGACAGGCAGACAGAAACACAAACTGATTAGCAAAAACTTTAAGCAAAGGTAATCAAAGCAAAAACTTAAGGTTGCAGTGATTCAAAACTAAAATTCTTTAAAAAGATTATGCTGATTTTATGTGTGTGTGTATTTGTTTATCTAAAAACCATAGACTGTAAAAAAATAAATAATAAAAACACATACATTTAATTATACCTTTAATTTAATGCAGCATGGAGGGCAATTTTAATATGTATAGTTATATATCAAGACAGTACAGTAAACCAGATAGATGAATTAGCAAACAATTTATCAAGTACAAATCAGAGATTACCAGTAAAGAAAGACATGAACAAGAACACTAAACACAGCGCCCCCAGTGGCCAGGAAATATTCAAAAATATTGTGAAGGCATTGTATTTGTGTACACCCAAATCAGCCTATATGCATATATTCTTCCCTGCTTTATAGTCTTAAATATTCAAAGGACCACTAACAAAGATTAGTAAAAAAAAAAAAAAAAAAAAAAATTCATACTCAAAAACATATCAACCAATCCATACCAATCATATGAACCTGCATGCATGTTCAATAAAGGTTATCATTTTGAAAACTTTGGAGTGGTGTCTTGTTCTCTGTAAGAAATGTGTGCTCTTTATACTTGTTCCACAGGTTCTTTATCTCTGCAGCAGCAGCCACTGAAAAGTGCAGTAATGAACATAATACAGCTAAATACAAGGAGCACAATCCAACCGGCTCTCTGTGGAAATAAAAACAGTCAGTTAATTAATACAATAACTATTTTTATAGTAGCCTGTCATTCAGAAGATACTTTTATCCAAAGTGTTATTACAGGGGTAATGACTGTGAAGTCATATAGTCTTGCTTAAGGGCCAAATACAGGGTGATTTCATATTCATAGCTTCATTGGTACACATTTTTATGCATTTTAAAACACTGAAACTTAGATAACAGCAAATATTTTTGCATGAACTACTTTAGAGACAAACAAATCTGCTTAAGTATAAAATATACAATTAGTTTAGTTAAAAATGTTATGGTGCACTGCTAAGTGTGTGTGTGTGTGTGTGTGTGTTTAGAGCAATAAAATCATTATAATGTCAAATTAGGTCATGCATTATTGTAAATAATTGAGATGTTAAAACTTCAGAAAAATGGTTTAGAATTTAATTTTATAAATGTAATAATCAGCCCAAAGTCCAGCCTTGCACACGGCATCCTTTATGAAGCTGGATGGCATATATTGTCCAAATGTCTGCTAGAATATAATTACAGGTCACAAGGTTTTACTTTAAATATTAGACCTAAAATATATTAAAATAGAGCTGCAAGCAGCAATCCGGGGCCAAGCCCCAAGGCATCTCAAGTACAGCAAGTACTGTAAGTACAGCAGCACAGCAAGCATTTAAGCACATATGAGAACAAACATAGTGACAGTCGACTTCAGAAAGTTATTTCTTGGGAACGGTAGCAAATGCCAAAAATCTGTTCTGTCATTTCTGTGTGGCTCGGTCCAAAGATCATATGAGCCAATTTCCGTAAGAATTGAGCAACATTTTAATGAGAAGTAGTGAAAAAACTGAATACTGTAATTTTCAAAATGGCCACTACTGTAATGGGCAGAGTCTTAAAGGAGAAGTGATGTTAATTCAGCCAGCGCTCATACCTGTATTTACTTCCTGTTTTCGGTCGAAGTCCATTGTCGATTGTCGAGTTCACGCGCGTGATCATAGGTAACTAAGCAACAGTGGAGAACTCGACAATCGACTGTGGACTTCGACCGAAAACAGGAAGTAAATACAGGTATGAGCGCTGGCTGAATTAACATCACTTTTATTCATATCTTTCACATCTACCGCAGTCAGATTCACCCGTGTTCACTCTGAAGGAATCATCTAACATGGCTGTGCACTTGTAATGACACATCAAGGATGTTAAGAGGCTAAAAGCAGGTTTAAAACTTGCCCCATTGAAGTCAACAGGGTGCAAATTTTAAAAAGAGGATAACACAGTGTAGGCAACACCGATTTTTATCGTTGTTCTCTGTACTGACAGCACTCCAAATTTACAAAAAAATGATCGAGCTCAATGTTAAAATTGACCGGAGTTCTCCTTTAATGTAAGATGTTGAATGTGATCAGCATGAAGAGTGGAATCAGGTGTACTACGTTTCATTTTTCTAGATCAAAGCGTTCAGAAGTTCTAACATTTAGAAGATTGCATTTTTGAACTGGTGCTGGCGCTATAGAGTTGGTCCTAGAGCCTCCAAAATTGGTCCAATTATTTTTCATGACCATCTCTAGAATTGTGCCAAATTTCATCATTTTCCTACTTACGGTTCATGGGGCTGCCATTGACTCCCATTTGGGAAAAATAATAATAAAGTAAACTAACAGATGCAACAGGGGCTATCCCCTTTGGGGCTTGGCCCCTAATAATTACTTGTAAACCCATGTGAAGCCCTCAATACTCAAGTGTAAGCAAAGACTATAGACAAAGAGAATATAAGTTTTCACTCCTATTACTTATGATTGGGAGAAACTGCGATGTGCAATATGGTGGAATAGTCAAGCCTTCTAAGTAAATGAGCCAATCGCTGATTGGTAAAGTCATTGCATCACTGCAACTCCCATTAGAAGCTCGCGCTTAGGACTGCACATGCGCATTGGCTGGTTGAGCATAAGAAACAACATTTATGGGACAGTTATGTCAGATTTTGTTGCTGAAATATGTTATTGAATTGTGTGTTCGGCAAGCAGTTTTTGAGATTTCAGGATTCCCCCATTCAGCTAGATAGGACTTGGTCTTGGATACCTGTAAAACGCCCATAGGCGTCGCAAATATGGCCGCCGAGTGAACAGACTTCCTCAAAGGGACTTTGGTGTTAGTCAGTCTTCATGAACTACTTGTGTATGAATACTAATGAGAGCACATTGAATGGTTGACAATGTATAGCAACCTATATTTTCTTACATATTTTCTTACATAACCTATAACATTTCTGAATATGAATAAAATGAATTAAAAAAATGTCAGTATACAGAATACCTGTGAACTGGCAGCAAAGCTCAAAGTCAATTCTCGTAGTTCGGTCTCATTTCTTCCTGGGATCGATTCAGTGGGTTTACACCATTTCAGATGATGCTCATCCTCAGAAACATACACTCCATTCCAGTCTGTGTCCCGACAGGCAAGATAATTACCATCAAGGAGCAGAAGGATGATCCACACAAATGGTGGAATTAGGCAAAGTATGAACTCTTTCAACTTTAAAAAATTACATGAACAGTTATAGCAATGTCGGGGTATAGGTTTAAATGGCTGTAAAGCTATACACATTAAAGAAAAAAAGAAAAGGAAAGGTGCAGCGAAGATCAAGTTTGATGTGTTTGCATTCAGCTTAACATTGCATGGGCATGAAAATTCGTCATCAAAAAGCCCCTCCAATGGAATTAACAAAAGACTCAGTGGAATACACAGTCCACTTTTAAATGTTTTTACAAATCCTTGTGTTTTAGACATCTTCTGAGGCTCACACAGCTGCTCTTGATTGATGATGTTTGATTGCTTCTCTCTCGAGATGTTTAAAGATGGACAGGTCCCCTTAAATGAAATTAATGATCTTAATTATTTCATATCCAACAAGTAAAGAACAGACATTACATTTACATACACCTTAAATGACAGATAGCCACATACAATGATTAATAATACTTATTACTAAATACTGTATTTTAGCTAAGAAAGAAATACAATCCATCCATCCATTCTCAGAACTGATATTGTCAGGTTTGCATACACAAAGCAGACAAGATGGTAGGTTTGATATTTTAATAGCGGAATGGATTGGACACAGCGTGAAAGGTGAGTAAACAGGAAGTAGATAATCAGATGAAGCTTAACTGAATTATAACCAAGTCTATCTCTCTCTTGCAGATGAAGATGATGAAGTTACTCTGAAGACAGAATGAAGACAGAATGAAGACAGAATGAAGACAGAATGAAGACAGAATGAAGACGATCGGGATCGACGGTGAGTATGCAGGTAGGTAATGTAGAGGGTCTGTGTGTCATGTATTGACGTAATGACAAGACCAGACAAGGAGTGAAGGGAGAGTGCTGAATATATAGGGCTTGTTAACGAGGGAGTGCAGGTGATGATGATGATGGCTGATAGAGTGCAGGTGTGCAGGTGTGCCAAGGAGGATGATGGGAAGTGTAGTGCACACACAGATGAGGAAGACAGACGGTGGATGTGACAGATATCTTCTGTAGGGTTGCAGATATAATCAATACATAATATTACAATGATGAACTATAGTTAAAGGCCACAGTTTTTTAGACATTTTTTCTAGATTAATTTACCTAAAAAACTTCATGTTACAATCATTATTTATAAACAGAAATTATTGCATATTCAATAAGAGTCAATAAAGAACTAAATTTGAAAGTTTATTAAATTAACTGAAATTATGCATTCAACTATCTTAAAATAATTACTATAACAACACCTTTGTACCGTTTCATACACAGACACCATTTAACCTCCATCTGGATGTCTTATAAACTGTCTTATAAAATAAACTGTTATCACAGACTTAACACATGTCCGTTAAGACCATTAAAACCAAATGTAAATTGCGGCTGTGCTGCTGTCTCCCTTTCCAAAGCGCTTGTGCTCCCGTGGCGTCTGTTGTTGCTATGCAACCATGAACTGTGCGCTCCACATCCTGTTGACTGAAGGTACAATCCATTCGACCGTAAGTGGACTACAAAGTTAAAGATGGCACCACAACGTTGCCCAATATCAAACGGCAAACGTAATGAAAGTGGAACAAAAACTGCACAAGGCCTACTCATTATTTTGTGCTTCACGCTCAGTTTGGACCATCAATGTCAGTTCAGTGCAAGCCGATCTTGATCGAGCGACACTGTTACTACACAGCGCTAAGAGATCCAGTAAAGAAAGCATTTGAATTCGCCACTTAAGTAATAACATCGCTGCGAGATCTAGTGAGAAACATTCAAATTTCTCCGTTATTAACGGATCAAACATCGCTGACGTGGAAACCAGGAGAAACATTGTGCCAAGAATGAACTAGTTATAGGCTTTAAGTCCACAGATCAGCAACATTCACCATGGATTTAACGTAGCCTATTAACACTAACTGTATCCATGGAAGTGGGTGCACTTTGGTTTAGGGGTGTTCGCACACCAAGATTTCATAGATTCATAGATTTCATAGATATAAATATCAAGATTTTTTGATCATGGACGCTCCATCTCAACAACGTACGTACGTACATCACATGTTAAAGGAACACACCAACTTTTTGTGACTTTAGCTTATTCACCGTATCCCCCAGAGTTAGATAAGTCCATACATACCTTTTTCATCTCCGTGCGTGCCTCTGTCTGACGCACCCAGCGCTAGCCTAGCTTAGCACAAAGACTGGATGTAAATGGTTCCAGCTAGCATACTAATCCCAATAAGTGACAAAATAACACCAACATTTTCCTATTTACATGTTGTGATTTGTATATTCACAGCATGTGCAAATAATAAGGTCATATGCGACATAGCCATTTTTTAACCGTATAAATACTGGGAACTATATTCTCACAAGGCGAATCACAGCTACTTGGGCGGAGTGATTAGCGCAGCACCCGAGAAGCACCGTTGGTACGTCCGTCAACAAAACCAACGTGACTAACTAGCTAGTAGCGAACGAGACTGGTGATCATGGCTGACTTTGAGGAATTGTCAGAGGATTTTTACTTGGTATCAAACCAAGATCCAGAACCATATCGTTTTGAGCCAGAATACACAGACGAGGAGTTACAAACTTTTTAAGCTGATAGACAAGATGCCGAACAGAGGTCGAGGGGAGAATCAGAACAAACACGGACTAGTGGTGTAAATGTGGAACATGCCAACCTATGCCGACAGAAACCGAGTGCTTTTTTTGTTGTTAATGGGACCGGGTATTGCCATCGATGGCAAGGCTTGATGACAATGAACATCTTTGCGTCACTACCACGGAGGATTTCTCTGCCCTAATACACCCTGCAGTTGTCGATTTTTTTTCCTGTTGTGACAAGATCAACAACTGGAAGAAACGCACCATGCCGAGTGAACCTAATGGACAGCTGTCCACCAAGTAAGTGATTTTGTAATAATCATCATGCATAGTTCAATGCAATTGTAGTATAGCTATACTATACAGTTTGTCTATAACCAAAATATGCACACATGCCAACTGACATAGCACCCTTGAAATAGCCTTTCATGATCACCTGTTTACTTGTAGCCTAGCTAACTTCATACAAATTGTGACAAAATGATTGTATACTATGCATTAACTATCTAGTAATTGCTGACTCTATTACTCCAACTCTGAGCAAACTCTCTGCTCCTCACCACGGGGCTTCTCGGGTGCTGCGCTAATCACTCCGCCCAAGTAGCTGTGCTTCGCCTTGTGAGAATATAGTTCCCAGTATTTATACGGTTAAAAAATGGCTGTGTCTCATATGACCTTGTTATTTGCACACGCTGTGAATATACAAATCACAACATGTAAATAGGAAAATGTTGGTGTTATTTTGTCACTTATTGGGATTAGTATGCTAGCTGGAACCATTTACATCCAGTGTTTGTGCTAAGTTAGGCTAGCGGTGGGTGCGTCAGACAGAGTTACAGCACGCACGGAGATGAAAAAGGTATGTATGGACTAACTCTGGGGGATACGGTGAATAAACTAAAGTCCCAAAAAGTCGGCGTGTTCCTTTAACGCAGAGATAAAGCAGAGATAAAGATTTAAAGCCTTGCCGGTTAAACATTTAATTTGCGTGCTAATGCGCTGTTTTAACATGCACTTTTCTGAGCGCGTACACGCAAAGCTCACAGGCACTAAAAGCCTGTCAAACAGCATCTGGATTCTGTTAAATTTGAGTCTTATTGCGCTAATACTGTCAAATATGTACTCTCAATGTTTACATAAAAACAGTTGGTTATGTCTAAAGTGAAAGCAAACGTTTGAGAGGAAATTGGGTGTGGGTCATATGCGTGTATATTAGATGCGTCGCGTGCCGCCTTAAAGTTACAGTAGCCTAATAGTAAACATGCTGCCGCTTGTCCTTAAAGGGATAGTTCAACCAAAAAATGAAAATTCTGTTATTTAGTACTATTTAGTGTTGTTCCATCCTGTATTAAAGGGGTCATATAATGCCATTTCTGTACAAGTTAATATGATTCTTTAGGGTCTAAATGAAAAGTTTGTAATATACTTTAATTAAAAATTGTCATTAGTATTGTAAGAAAACACTCATTTTACCTGGTCAAAAACAGCTCTGTTTTCAGCACGCCATTTAAGTGCATGTGTCTTTAAATGATAATGAGCTTTGCTCACCCCGCCCCTCTGTACTGTGGGGCGTTTTGACACAACACACATGGAGTGTTGCCTTGACAACAGTTGAGGGTATATTTTGGAGAAAGAATGGCAGCGGGAGTCTCTGAGGACACATCTGTGCATTTGCAGGATGTAAACAGTATTTTGCAGGTATTGTGTTACCATTCATCTTCATGCAGTTATAACTGTTTTTTTTTTTACATTACTTCTTAATCAGTAACAGACACCATTATAAACTATCTACAAAAGTAAGCTTAGTGTAGCGTTACCACATTAACTTTAACACCTGTGTACACAGTTTGTAATAACACAATAACCATAACGCGTTGTTCATTATAAACGTGGGATTATGAATTATATTGATGCCGTAATGTACCCTGAGTGTAAACCTTAGCCGCATTCATCGTGAAGAGTGCAAGCGATTTGCAAAGATTAATATAAAGGTTAATAAAATGTTACACAAACTTCTTCTGGAGGTGCAGCAGGAACACGAATAGTTGGTACCGATCCTTTTTTCAGGAGCAGCTTCTTAGCAAAACCAGCGTTATACTGACCCTTGTTTGTAAAGCAGTCTGGTGTGTGAAATGATTCGCGCAAACATGAAAGCATTGCTGTTGATTGTGGGGAATATTCCCTTCGAAAACAAAACTCAGCCACTGCGTCTTCAGCGGTTCGGATTTAGGAACATCAAAATGACTGCTGTGTTCGTTATTACACCCAAGAACAGAACACCACAATCGCTTAGACGCCATTCTGCTCATAGACAGTGCTCCAGCGTATCAACAATGGCGGACTATGATGACAGCTCGCTCAGGGCGGGTCTGTGTTGAAAGGCTGCTGTCATTTAACAATCGTGGGAGGGGAGTCCGACCGTGTGATGTCACACGGTTAGACGGCTCGATTTGAGACAGGGGAAAACACCCAGATTAAAAAAAACACTGGATGGATTTTTATCATTATATGATGGTTGTGTACAGGCACTGTTGTTACGGCCAGAGTTATGTTTATTTGTGTTTATTTCTTTCATTGATCCGGTTCTCTCTTTCCTAATAGGCTCCGCCCCTGCGCACCTGCGGCTGATTTAGTATCTAGGCTGGATAGCCTATATAACATCGGAGTAAAGAGAGAAGAGCGGAACGTGAGGGATACGTTTGTTTCCCACAGCGGCGTGATCGTTGTGATCACTGTTTTAAGCTCTGTGAAGAGCTTGACGTTCACGGAGGGAGAAGGGCTTAAGAGGATTGACAAGGAGTCCTGTGTGCGTCATGAGGTTTCCGCCAGCCGCTGTTCAGCTGTGTTTGAATGTTGTTTGTTTCTATGTTGCGTTGGTCTACGTCTGTCTATCTCTGTCCTCTATCAGTTGCCTGCTGATACGTGAGTTTTGATCCCATAATAAACTATTTCATATTGCTAACTTGTTATCGCGTGTCTTTATGTTGCTTACCCCATATAACGAGCACTTTCATAACGGGGTTCGTAACATAAATGGGGGCTCGTCCGGGATTTGTTGATAGCTGTAAATAGCTTATTTTGTTCTGAGGATTGAGCTGTGAGTAATTAACTTGATTTGCTTTGTGTGGATCAGGTTTATCCTACGCATTTTCCGGTTAGTTAGAGTAAGCCAACAGGGCTGTGCCTAGCGCCAGTTCTGGCTACGGTTTACTGTTTGTTGTTTTTCTTTGTTATGTTAGTTTGTTGTTTTTGGAGGTACTCCGGGGGAGAGAGAGAATCTCTTAATCGGTACCCTCTGAAGACTAGCTAGATTTTAGCTAGTTTTCTGGTTAGGTAGGTAGGTCCGGGTTTTGCGTATGGATTTTCCTTAAAATTACTCCGCTTAATAAAAGCAAAATTATAGAATGGCAACTTTTGATTTGGACAGATTTATAGATCAACCTAGTGTTGAGGGGTTAGATGCATGTCGAAAAAATGACTTGTTTTTGATAGCTCAGCACTATGAGATTTCAGTTTCTAAAACACAGCGCAAAGAGGAAATTAAACGTTGTGTATTGTCTCATTTGACTGATCAGGGTGTATTTCCTTTTGTTTCTCGACAAGTACCTGAACCAGTGACAAGTGCTGTAGGAAGTTCTCCGTCACGAGGGCTGGTTGGTTTGCAGGCTACTCCAGGCATAGTAACTGCTGAGGTAGGACCACCTTTTTCAATTCCTAAATTTGAACCGATTTCACTGTCTACTGAAGCATCACCCGATTTTCGTTCTGATGTGCGGTTAAAGATTCGGCTCGCTCGTTTACAGTTGGAGACTCAAGATCGTGCTCAGGCAAGACAGAATGATTTAAAACGTGAGTTAGAAATGTATCGAATTGATGCTGATACAAAAGTACGACTACGGGAGTTGGAGTTGCAGGCCGTTTCAAGCTCACGAACGATTGTTCAAACAGCAATTAGTTCGGATGATGGTTCTCAAACAGCTCCTCCTGGGTTGTTAAATTCGAGTATTGTGTCTGTTAGTCCTGGTTCAGCTGGTGCTGAATCCGAGTCTGTAGCTGTGTCGTCATCTATACATTTTGATGTGGCTAAAAATATTGCTATAGTTCCATCTTTCCGTGAAAGAGAAGTAGAGGCATATTTTCAAGCATTTGAACGAATCGCGAGTGCTTTAAAATGGCCAACTGAAGTTTGGGCATTAATGTTGCAGTGTAAATTAGTCGGCAAGGCGCAAGAAGTGTGTGCATCACTTTCGTTGGAAGAAAGTGTGCAGTATGATGCTGTCAAAATTGCGATTCTTCGAGCGTATGAATTAGTCCCAGAGCATTACAGACAGCGGTTTCGTACTACGAAAAAACCTGCGTCTCAAACCTATGTCGAGTTTGCTCGTGAGAAAGGCATATTGTTTGATCGATGGATTAAAGCGTGTAAAGTGACAGATTATAATTCTTTGCGTGAGCTCATGTTGATTGAAGAGTTTAAGAACTGTGTTTCTGAGCGTACTGCTCTGTATTTAAACGAACAAAAAGTCAGTGCAGTGCAGCAGGCTGCGGTATTAGCAGACGAGTATGCTTTGATGCACAAAACAGTGTTTGTTAAACCTTCCAGTGATCTTGGAGGTCCCGTATGGAAAGATAATGAGAATATCTCTGATGTTAAAAACAAATGGGTTCCTTTTAGCTCAAAAACTCGCAAGGAATGTAGTTACTGTCATAAATTGGGGCATATAATGACTGAGTGTCGTGTACTTAAACGAAAGCAAGAGCGACAGGAGTCTTCTATTCAGCCTCGAGGGACAGTTTTAGTCAAAACTTTATCTTCGCCACCTATTTCTTTTACAGCACCTGATGTATGTTTCCAACCGTTCGTGTTTGACGGATTTGTGTCTTTGAATGAGGGTATTGAAAATCGCAAACCAGTACGAATTTTGCGTGACACTGGAGGATCTCAATCCTTTATTTTGTCAGACACTTTAGATTTTTGCGCTGATTCTGCGAGTAACACCAGTACGATTGTACAAGGCATTGAGATGGGGTTTTTAACCGTTCCTCTCCATCGCGTATGGGTTACGTCTGATCTGGCATCTGGGTGTTTTCAAGTAGCAGTTCGTCCTTCTCTACCAGTGATGGGTATTGATTTTATAATGGGGGCTCGTCCGGGATTTTATAATGGGAAACGACATTGCTGGTGGTAAGGTAATGCCGGTTGTGCACGTGACCGATGATCCGCACATTGAGCCGCATTCTGATGTACTTATTAAAAGTTTTCCAGATGTGTTCTCAGCTAGCGCTGTTACTACACGAGCACAAGAAAAACGTGATATGCAAGAGAATAACCTCAGTGATTCTGTTTTCTCAGAAATCTTGAGAGATGATACGTTTCCGGAGTCTTTGAATGATGCTGAGAGGACTGCAAGTCCACCTGTTTGTTTTGATCTCGTTTCAGATGCATCCATTTCACGGGAGACTTTAATTGATGCTCAGAAGAATGACCAGACGTTAGAAAAATGTCGCGTGAGTGCTGAGAATGGTTTGCCGTCCTCGCGTAATCAACAGTTTCACTGGAATGACAATGTTTTGATGCGCAAGTGGAGTAGAACGATGAATGTTGAGCAGGCAGATGATTGGAATGTGGTGCAGCAGATAGTGGTACCTCTAAAATTCCGACAACATGTTTTGAGTTTAGCCCATGACCATTCTTGGTCTGGACACCTTGGGATAAATAAGACTTATGACCGGGTACTCCAGCATTTTTTCTGGCCAGGGTTAAAAACTGATGTCTCTAGGTACTGTAAAACATGCCACCTCTGTCAGGTGGGTGGCAAACCTAACCAGCTCGTGCCGCCTGCTCCGCTTTGCCCTATACCTGCGGTAGGTGAACCGTTTGAACGTGTTCTCGTAGATTGTGTGGGTCCACTTCCTCGCGCAAAATCTGGTTGTCAGTATTTACTGACGATAATGTGCGTAGCTACTCGATATCCAGAAGCTATTCCATTAAGGAATATAACTGCTAAAACTGTGACAAAAGCGCTTACGAAATTTTTTACGACTTTCGGTTTACCGAAAACGGTCCAAACAGACCAGGGATCAAATTTTTTATCTCGAGTATTTCGTAATTCATTGAAGGCTCTCAAAGTTTCACATGTTGTGTCAAGTGCTTTTCACCCCCAGTCTCAAGGAGCGTTGGAGCGCTGGCACCAGACTTTAAAATCTTCACTGCGCAAGTACTGCGTTGAGACTGCGAACGAGTGGGATGAAGGAGTTCCTCTAGTTTTATTCGCGTTGCGCGAGGTGCGGCAGGAGTCGCTTGGTTTTAGCCCTTCAGAGTTGGTGTTTGGTCACAATGTTCGAGGACCTTTAAAAATGCTGAAGGAGGAATTTCTCGATTTAGGTCCTTCTGAGAAGACCAACACTCTTGATTTTATCTCTCGCTCTCGTGAACGTTTACGAAATGCTTGCGCAGTAGCAAAAGAAGTTCTTTCTCTTTCACAGGAGAAAATGAAACGCTGTTTTGATAAGAAGGCAGTTATGCGCAATTTTTTACCTGGGGAAAAGGTTTTAGTATTGATTCCTAACCCTGGATCTGCTCTGTCTGCGCGTTTCTCAGGTCCGTATTTAGTTAAAAATAAGGTGAGTGACACGGACTACATCATACATACTCCCGAACGGAGGCGAAAAACTCGTTTATGTCACGTAAATATGCTGAAGTCATATTTGGGTCGTGAACATAAAGACGAGATCGTTAACGTTCCTGAAACAGTGGCGTCGGTGGAAGAGCGAGTTTCATTGCTTACTTGTACTTTGCCTACCGATGTGGATGATGGGTTAAACATATCCATGGAGGTTTTGAATGGCGGTTGTTTAAAGAACTCTGAGGTGTTGTCAACTCTTTCCTCTCAACTGTCATATTTGTCTAGCGAACAGCTGAAGGATATAAGGAAACTTTTAGACAGTTTCCAGAGTCTTTTCAGTGATGTCCCTCCTGGTACTTCTGTCATTCGACATGACATTGATGTCGGTAATGCACGGCCCATAAAGCAGCATGCGTATCGCTGCCCGGTGAGTAAAAGAGAGGCAATGAAACTTGAAGTAGAGTATTTACTGAAAAATCGGTTTGCTGTTCCGAGTGGTAGCCCATGGAGCTCACCGTGTATTTTAGTGCCAAAGGCGGATGGATCTTCTCGTTTTTGCACTGATTTTAGGAAAGTTAATTCCGTTACTGTACCCGACGCTTTTCCTCTTCCGCGTATCGATGACTGTATTGATACTCTTGGGGCCGCGAAATACATTACGAAGTTAGATCTGCTGAAGGGTTACTGGCAGGTGCCTCTAACCGAGCGCGCTTCTGAGATTTCTGCGTTTGTAACTCCTGATTCTTTTCTTCAGTATACGCGTATGGCGTTTGGCCTCCGAAACGCCCCAGCGACGTTTCAGAGATTGATGTCCATGGTTTTAGGTGATGTTTCTAATTGTAACGTCTATTTGGATGATGTAGTTATTTACTCATCTACATGGGCTGAACATCTGTCGACGCTATATGATGTGTTCTGTCGTTTAGCTGCTGCGTCTTTAACATTGAATTTGAGAAAATGTGAATTCGCTAAGGCCTCTGTTACATACCTGGGAAAGCAGGTAGGAAATGGTCACGTTCGGCCATTAGAGGGAAAAGTGTCTGTCGTACTAGAATATCCAGTACCTTCTACAAGGCGAGAGCTACGTAGATTTCTCGGAATGGTAGGGTACTACCGGTGTTTTTGTAGAAATTTTTCAAGTGTTGTAGCTCCCATAACTCGATTATGTAGTCCGAAAGTTGATTTTGTTTGGACTAATGAGTGCCAACAGGCATTTTTGTCGGCTAAGTCTCTTCTTTGCAGTGCTCCAGTGTTATCTGCCCCGGACGTTTTTTCTCCGTTTCAGATGGAGGTAGATGCCAGTGCTGTGGGAGCGGGAGCTGTTCTTCTACAGGAGGGTACTGACGGGATACCTCATCCTGTGTCCTACTTCTCTGCTAAGTTCAACCGTCATCAGTTTAATTACTCTACAATAGAGAAGGAAACGTTAGCTCTGTTGCTGGCACTACAGCATTTTGATGTTTATGTGGGGGCCAGTATGTTTCCTGTTATTGTTTATACAGATCACAATCCGTTAATTTTCTTGAGTAAGATGTATAATCACAATCAGCGGCTGATGCGATGGGCACTAATTGTGCAACCATATAACTTAGAGATCCGTTACAAGAAAGGATCTGAGAATGTAGTGGCCGATGCATTGTCGAGGGTTTAGGTCATACGTTTCTCTGATTTTCAGAATCAGTTTTTCGTTTGTTTTCTCTGTACGAGAAGAGGGGAGAACGAAAAAACTGTTTCTGTTTTCAGGGGGGAAGTGTTACGGCCAGAGTTATGTTTATTTGTGTTTATTTCTTTCATTGATCCGGTTCTCTCTTTCCTAATAGGCTCCGCCCCTGCGCACCTGCGGCTGATTTAGTATCTAGGCTGGATAGCCTATATAACATCGGAGTAAAGAGAGAAGAGCGCGGAACGTGAGGGATACGTTTGTTTCCCACAGCGGCGTGATCGTTGTGATCACTGTTTTAAGCTCTGTGAAGAGCTTGACGTTCACGGAGGGAGAAGGGCTTAAGAGGATTGACAAGGAGTCCTGTGTGCGTCATGAGGTTTCCGCCAGCCGCTGTTCAGCTGTGTTTGAATGTTGTTTGTTTCTATGTTGCGTTGGTCTACGTCTGTCTATCTCTGTCCTCTATCAGTTGCCTGCTGATACGTGAGTTTTGATCCCATAATAAACTATTTCATATTGCTAACTTGTTATCGCGTGTCTTTATGTTGCTTACCCCATATAACGAGCACTTTCATAACGGGGTTCGTAACACTGTCAACACACATTTCAGTACAATCAACTTGTAAAAGTGCATGTACCATTATATGACCCCTTTAATTTCTTTTCTAGTGCTAAACAGAAAAGAAGATATTTTGAAGAATGTGGCTTACCAGACAGTTGCTGTTTCCCATTGACTTCCATAGTATGAAAATATATTATATGGAAGTCACAGGGGACTGCAACTGTTTGGAAACACATTCATCAAAATAACTTTTATTTTCAAAAGAAGAAATTTTTATTATTTTCAACAGTTTTATAAATTTTGTGGGATCTTCATTTTTGGTTTAAAGTGTTCAGTGACACAATATGCACTTCATACATTTCAGTGTGAACACTCACAAAACACACAGATTTGAGTTCTGTGACCAGACCCCATACACACACACACACACACACACACACACACACACTGAGTTCAGTGAAGTCATAGAAAACCTGCTGTTACTCACAGTAAAGGAAGCCGATCAGCGAATGCGAGAAGGCTCAGAGAGGAACGGCTCACACACACACATGCACCTCCGGTTCGGCTCACACACCTCAGGGTGTCTGTTAGGAATGAATGTGCTGCTACAGGAGCTGAATGTCCTCCAGCGGGAGTCGATCATCCGTGACACGAGGAGCTTCACCAACGGCTTCAGGCCCAGAGCAGAAACAATGCAGATTAACCGGTCTAAAGCATCTGAGATAATGCAGATAAACCATCTAAAGCATCTGAGATATTCTTCAGCTGATCACATACACACACACACACACACAAACACACACACACACACACACACACACACACACACACACACACCTGTTCACCCAGATTCTTCTGTGCTGATGACGAACAGCCTCTTACCGGAGTGTGTGTTTGCATATGTGTGTGTATATGTGTGTGAGACACTGAGTGAGGATTCTCCTGCGCTGACGAGAACAGCCTTTTACTGGAGAAAAACATGAGCTGCAAAACGTCTCGGGTTACGACTGTAACCCTTGTTCCCTGAGAAAGGGAACGAGAACTGCGTTGATAAGACACTTTGGGGAATGCCCTTAGTGTAGCAGCTCTGAAACATGAATGAAACTAAGCTAATCTTGATTGGTGTTATGGCATACACGGAAGCTACAAAGGGATGCCGGCACACAACAGAGTTAGCTTCTGCGATGAAGCAAGTCGCTCCCAGGCAGGGGAAGGCGTGGCAGAGGGACGCAGTTCTCGTTTCCTTTCTCAGGGAACAAGGGTTACAGTCGTAACCCAAGACGTTCCCTTTCGAGGGAACTCAAACTGCGTTGATAAGACACTTTGGGGAACGAGTACCCACTATGCCACAACGAGCTAGAGTGCCTGGCGTAGAAGGAATGTCCAGGCTATAGAATCTGATTAAAGTATGAGGGGTGGCCCATCCTGCTGCATCGCACACTTCTTGGATCGGGACCCCTGAAACTAGGGCTCTAGAGGACGTCATGCCTCTGGTTGAATGAGCCCTGACGGCCAAAGGTGAAGGCAAGCTGCGCACCTGATAGGCCATAGAGATAGCTTGAATGACCCAGTTACTGATGGTCTGTTTGGATGCGGGAAGCCCCTTCTTGGGCAACCCGAAGCACACCAGCAACTGGTCTGACTTCCGTCATGAAGAAGACCTCTGGACATAAATCTTGAGCTCTGACAGGGCAGAGTAAATTAAGTCTTTCTTCATCCGCCGTCACGTGAGGTGGAGGATGAAAAACCTGCAGAACTGTAAGCTGTGCCGTATTTAAATGGCACTGTTACGGAATTATGTAATTTCGTATAATGTTTTGAGTTTGTATATTGTTTGTATTTGTATTTATTTTGTTATTGTTATTTTTTGTGTGTGTGTGCTTATTTTGTTGTTTGTTTTAGGATTACGATGATTAGCTGTGAGCTGGCTCCACCCCTTTACGTGGGTTTAAATCCGTGCTTCCGTTTCCAGAAGACGAGTTGTTGCGATTCCGGGCCGGTCGCACTTCTCCTGGCTCCTCTCCAGCCGTCAGACTATTGTTGTAGCAGCTTATATGTTAGATACTTTCTTTTTGTCTTTGTTTTCAGTGGTGTTCTTGGTAGGGTTGACCTGCCCTTTTCTTTTGAAATCCTGTTCGTTCTGTTTTGTTAGAGTATGGAGGGTAATTTGTTGTAATTTTGATTTTGGATACTTTGAGGGAAGTTAGTTGCTTATTTTATTTATTATCTGTTTTGTTTGTTATTTTGGGCCTTGGGTCTTCCTGAAGACTATAACACCTACTGTTTTTTTTTTGTTTCTTTATTTGAATACATCCAATTTTCAAATTGTTTAAATTTTCTTGTCTTAATAAAACGTTTATCGTTTTTCTTGATTTTTGAAGTCATTTGAGTCCTTTGGGTCTGACGACTGGGCGTGGGAGACATATTTATTTATTTATTTTATTCTTTTGTTACGATTAACCCTAGACGAATCGTAATAAATGGGGGCTCGTCCGTTTTTTCGTTAGGCCATAATTTTTGTCCTCTCGTTTGATTATTTTCGTTTTTTCTTGTCTTCGGGAACAGTGTTTTTCGGAAATCTTGCTGGTGAGTACACTATTTGCTAAATGCATGTATTGTTGTTTCTGATTGGCATCTTTTATTTGTGCAGGGGAGTTGGAAATAGTTGTATAATGGACTTTAGCATTGAAGCGTTTAGACTTTCACCTACTTTGCAAGCATTAGAGAAGTGTCGTAAATCTGACTTGTTTCTGATAGCTGATTTTTATGATATAACTATTCCAAGAGCTGGGACAAAGCAAGTAATTCGGGAAACTTTGTGTGATAGGTTAGTGAGGATCTGAGTTTTTGAATTTGATGAATCCAGTCCAGAGTTACGAAATGCCGAAACAGGTGTGCAGCAGGATGCGGAAGTCACTGGTGGGGAATCTGTGAATGGAAATGCCGTGGCTAATCCACTAGTAGGTTTAAACACAGAAGATCTTAAACTGGCAGTTAGGCTTAAAGAACTTGATTTAGAAGTTAAGCGGCAGGAGCATAGCACACAGGTTTTGAAGATGAAGCAGTACGATCTGGAAAGCCAAGGTGCGCGTCGTTTGCCGGTGAGTACATTTAAAGTTCCTTTATCACCTGCCCCTTCTGCTAATGTTGATTCTCATGCGTCACCTATAAATTCAAATGAATTTGACATTAGTAGACAAATTCGATTGGTCCCTACGTTTAGAGAAAGTGAGGTTGATTCCTATTTTAATGCGTTTGAACGTATAGCCGCTGCCTTGCGTTGGCCTCGGGAAATCTGGCCGCTTTTACTTCAGTGCAAGTTGGTTGGGAAAGCGCAGGAGGTATGTGCTGCTATGTCAATTGAAGACAGTCTTGACTACGATGCATTAAAGGCGTCTGTGCTCCGAGCCTACGAGTTAGTCCCAGAAGCTTATCGTCAGAAGTTTCGTTGTCATTTAAAAGGTGCCAATCAGACGTTTGTGGAGTTTGCCCGTGACAAGGGAGCTCTTTTTGATAAGTGGTGTCAATCCAGCAAGGTAAGTGATTTTGGTAAACTTCGTGAATTGGTATTACTTGAAGATTTCAAGAATTCGTTATCTGATAGAATCGTGGTGCATCTAAATGATCAGAAGGTGACCACACTTTCGGAGGCCGCTGTTTGTGCAGATGAATTTGTTCTAACGCACAAAAATAATTTTTTGCCACCTAATCGTCGTGAAAATTCTCAAAATAGTGTGGGTAAAAATGTGAAATATACGAAAACTGTAGTTCCAAATCAAGGAGAAAATCGCGAATGCTTCTACTGTCACGAATTTGGCCATTTGATTGCGGTGTGTCCAGTACTTAAAAGGAAAAATCAGTCACCAAGAAGGGATAATCCTAAAAGTGTTGGTTTCGTTCGTGTGCACTCGAAAATTAACCTCGATGAACGAAATGTTGATTCAGGATATGATCCGTTTATTTGTGATGGTGTAGTATCTTTCGTTGATAAAAACGAAACGAAATCAATTCGGATTCTCCGTGATACCGGAGCAGCTCAATCGTTCATACTTGATAGTGTGTTACCATTCTCGAAGGATTCGTCATGTAATTCAACTGTCTTAGTTCAAGGCATTGAACTGGGAATACTTGAAGTACCTTTGCATTATGTGAATATTAAGTCTGACCTAGTTTCTGGTCCTGTTAAAATTGCTGTGCGTCCGCAGTTGCCTATTAGAGGAATTGAGTTGATCCTCGGTAATGATCTTGCCGGAGAGAAAGTTTTGCCGTTACCCGAAGTTATCAATGATCCGATTTATGAACTTCAAAATTCAAAAGATTTGGCTTCTGAATTTCCTTCTGTGTTTCCTGCGTGCGCAGTTACGCGAGCGCAAGCTCGTAAGTTTGGAGATGTAGCAGGTCTTTCTGATAGTTTCTTGAATCTGACTGAACTTGTTGATGAATCTCTTACTACTTCTGATGTTCATGGGTTAAAGCGTACTAACTCGCTGTCCACGCACTTGAGTGCTGAAGTTGACCTGTCATTGTTTATTGACAGAGCGTCATTAATCACTGAACAACGGCAGGATGTTTCTCTTTCTCGTTGCCGAATGTTAGCAGTGGAGAAAGATGATCTAGATAAGAGACCTATTGCATATTTCTGGGATGATGGATTATTAATGCGCAAGTGGTCATCAGTTGCTTGTGAAGTTGAATGCAATTCAGTCTATCAGATCGTGGTACCTATGAACTCGCGTTCTCACGTTTTGACTTTGGCTCATGACCATAATTTTTCGGGCCATCTGGGTATTACGAAGACTTATAAACGCATTTTAAGACATTTTTTCTGGCCTGGTTTGAAATCAGATGTAGTGAAACACTGTCGATCCTGTCATGTTTGTCAGCTGGTTGGAAAGCCAAACCAGACGATTCCTCCTGCTCCTTTGTGTCCTATACCCGTTGTGGGAGAGCCGTTTGAACACCTCATATTAGATTGCCTTGGTCCGTTGCCCAAAACGAAAACTGGGCATAAATATTTACTCACTCTGATGTGTACGGCTACTCGTTTCCCAGAGGCTATACCATTACGTTCTCTGAGTACTAAGGTCGTGTTGCGATCTTTGATTAAATTTTTTTCTACTTTTGGTTTGCCAAAGATAGTACAGACCGATCAAGGATCTAATTTTATGTCCAGGGTTTTTAAACAAGTTTTGACTCAACTGAACATAAAACATCATGTGGCTATGCCTATCATCCAGAGTCGCAAGGCGCTTTGGAAAGATTTCACCAGACTTTAAAGTCTATGTTACGTACCTATTGCGCTGATTCTGCCAAAGAGTGGGATGAA
This sequence comes from Vimba vimba, assembly GCA_022828995.1. Classification (NCBI taxonomy): domain Eukaryota; kingdom Metazoa; phylum Chordata; class Actinopteri; order Cypriniformes; family Leuciscidae; genus Vimba; species Vimba vimba. Next base: position 37,113,308 of record CM040829.1, on the reverse strand, counting down.
GGCTTACCATTACTGTTATTTGCTATACGTGAAACTACACAAGAATCTTTGGGTTTTAGTCCGGCAGACTTGGTTTTTGGGCATACTGTTCGAGGTCCACTTAAGCTTTTGAAAGAAAAGTGGATGTCTAGGGAATCCACTTCGACCAATGTGTTGGATTATGTGAGCTCCTTTCGTGAGCGGTTGCATAAAGTATGTGATCTGGCTCGTATCTCATTATCGTCTACCCAGGCGAAGATGAAAAGCCATTTTGATCAAAAGGCTGTTTTTCGCAGTTTTGACAAAGGCGACAAAGTCTTAGTTTTACTCCCAATTTTGGGGTGTGCTTTGCAAGCACGTTTTCATGGGCCGTATGTTGTCGAGTCTAAGCTCAATGAAACTGATTATGTGATATGTACTCCGGACAGAAAAAGGAAGACTCGCGTATGTCATATTAATATGTTAAAGCCATATGTGACGCGAGACGATGACAAAGAGTCAAATAACCCTATTGTCCCGATTGCTTCTGTTTCTGTGTCTATGACATATTGTCCCGATGAAGATGGACTGACTCTGCGAAATATCCCTGTGACTGGCGTGCGATTGCAGAATTCACAAATTTTTGCAGATTTAGAATCATTTCTGTCATACCTGCCTGATTCGTCTCGAAGTGATGTAAGTGAGTTAATACAGTCTCACCATGCTTTGTTCTCGGATGTGCCTTCACGTACTACTGCTGCGTTTCATGACATTGAGGTAGGAGATCATACTCCAATTAAGCAGCATGCTTATCGTTTAAATCCCACCAAACGTGAGTTAATGCAATCTGAGATTAAGTATCTTCTGGACAATGGTCTTGCTGTTCCTAGCTACAGTCCTTGGAGTTCACCATGTCTCCTGGTTCCCAAGAGTGACGGTTCAGTTCGTTTCTGCACCGACTATCGAAGGGTTAATGCAGTTACGAAAGCAGATTCGTTTCCCCTTCCTCGTATGGAGGACTGCGTGGATAAAGTTGGTTCTGCTATGTTCGTTACAAAATTAGATCTGCTTAAAGGATATTGGCAGGTACCCTTGACGCCCCGTGCTGCCGAAATTTCTGCGTTCGTCACTCCTGACAATCTACTACAATACACCGTTATGGCTTTCGGTCTTCGAAATGCTCCGGCAACATTTCAGCGCCTTATGAATTCTGTATTAGCTGGTGTTTCTAATTGTGAAGCATATTTAGATGATGTTGTGATTTATTCCTCCACTTGGGATGATCATTTGAAAATCCTTCACGATGTCTTTAATCGCTTTCAAGAGGCTTCGCTTACCGTTAATCTCGCAAAATGCGAGTTTGGTAAAGCTACGGTAACCTACCTAGGAAAGCAGGTGGGTCAGGGACAAGTTTGCCCAGTTTCTGCTAAAGTGCAAGCTATTCTAGAATTTCCTATGCCAAGAACTAAGAAAGAATTGAGGCGGTTCCTAGGCATGGTTGGTTATTATCGTGGCTTCTGCAGAAATTTTTCAGATATTGTTCTGCCTCTTACGAATTTGCTTAGTCAATCTCGAGATTTTGTTTGGTCTGATCTTTGTCAAACAGCTTTTGATTCGGTTAAAAGTTTATGTAGCACCCCTGTGTTAAAAGCTCCGAACTTTTCATTTCCTTTCAAAATTGAGGTGGATGCTAGTGCAAATGGAGCTGGTGCTGTGCTCTTGCAAGAAGACGATCACGGCATGGATCATCCCGTGTGTTACTTCTCGAAGAAGTTTTTGAAACATCAACTGCATTATAGCACTATCGAAAAAGAAGCTTTAGCGCTATTACTGTCTCTTCAGCACTTCGAAGTATATGTGGGTTCGAGTTCATTGCCAGTTAAAGTTTTTACCGATCATAATCCACTAACTTTTCTTGCAAAAATGCAGAACTCTAATCAGCGCATTATGCGGTGGGCATTGATTGTACAAGAGTTTAATATTGACATCTGTTATAAGAAAGGAAAAGAGAATGTGTTAGCAGACGCGTTGTCACGCTCTGTATAGGAATGATGTTAACTCTTAGTGGAGGGGGTGTTACGGAATTATGTAATTTCGTATAATGTTTTGAGTTTGTATATTGTTTGTATTTGTATTTATTTTGTTATTGTTATTTTTTGTGTGTGTGTGCTTATTTTGTTGTTTGTTTTAGGATTACGATGATTAGCTGTGAGCTGGCTCCACCCCTTTACGTGGGTTTAAATCCGTGCTTCCGTTTCCAGAAGACGAGTTGTTGCGATTCCGGGCCGGTCGCACTTCTCCTGGCTCCTCTCCAGCCGTCAGACTATTGTTGTAGCAGCTTATATGTTAGATACTTTCTTTTTGTCTTTGTTTTCAGTGGTGTTCTTGGTAGGGTTGACCTGCCCTTTTCTTTTGAAATCCTGTTCGTTCTGTTTTGTTAGAGTATGGAGGGTAATTTGTTGTAATTTTGATTTTGGATACTTTGAGGGAAGTTAGTTGCTTATTTTATTTATTATCTGTTTTGTTTGTTATTTTGGGCCTTGGGTCTTCCTGAAGACTATAACACCTACTGTTTTTTTTTTGTTTCTTTATTTGAATACATCCAATTTTCAAATTGTTTAAATTTTCTTGTCTTAATAAAACGTTTATCGTTTTTCTTGATTTTTGAAGTCATTTGAGTCCTTTGGGTCTGACGACTGGGCGTGGGAGACATATTTATTTATTTATTTTATTCTTTTGTTACGATTAACCCTAGACGAATCGTAATAGGCACTAAGGCACATTGCCCGGCCTGGGATGCAAGATAGCCTTAATGTTGTCTGGAGAAAACCCCAGGCACTCATGAGATATAGAGAGCACCTGTAGATCTCCTACTCTCCTCAGAGAAGTAAAGGCTAATAAAAAAGCTACCTTGAGGGAAGGTTCTTGACCTCAGCCAACTCCAGAGGTTTAGTTTAGTTTAGTTTTATTTAGAGTTTGACAAGGCAGGATATTGAAGGACAAAACCCTGAAATGTATCAAACAGAACACATACTCAAAACAACCTTATATACCTAATTGAAATAAATAAATTAAAAAACATAATAATAAATAAACCAACCAGGTAGAGTAAAACAAATACACAAAAAACCTGGAATACATCAGGCTTCATACAAAAAACAAACAAACTGTAAATTATTTATAAAACAGTTTAAGAGCACGTGGAATAAAAGAAAGTTCATGTCTTTTTGATTTACTCCTGGGCACAAAAAACTCCCTATGCTGCCGTAGTAGGTAAGTAGGTCTTGGAGCCACAGACAGGAAACAATGCAGTGGTGATGAACTGTCCTTGAGTAGTTTTGTAAAAGTACGTATAGTGGCCTCGTCGCGCCTCTCACTCAGTGATGGGACAGTAGAAGTTGGAACACCTATTATCCGACAGCAACGTTTTTGGACCCTCTCTAGCTCATCAGAGAGACCTTTAGGTAGTCCACCCCATACCAGGCTAGCGTACTCAAGGACTGGCCGTATAAATGTCAGATATACTTTCATTAAAACATCACAAGGGAGACCCGCGTTTTTAGCAACACAGAGATAGTGTATTCTAGGACGCACCTTCGAAATCATGTACTTAATGTGGGCATCCCACGACAGATCAGAAGAAATTTGGACTCCAAGCAGTTTAAAGGTGGAAACTCTGCCAATTGCATATCCTGATATTACGGGAGAGGAAGGGCAGGGAATGTTTTCATCTTTCCTGGCGCTAATGACCATGTCCACTCTCTTACCTCTGTTCATTGCCAATGAAAATTCCTGTCCCCAATCCGCCACTGAGTCCAAGGCCTTCTGAGTTAATCCTGGTAGGGATCCCATTAAAAATTCAGTAATTGTTAAATCATCATCATATTTTACCGGAATTACTGAAGGAGGCAGAAAGGAATCCAAGCTGTTTATGGCGATGACAAAAAGCAGAGGGGATAGAAGACCCCCCTGAGGAACACCAGCTGTAATTGGATAGGACTTAGACACACAGGAGCCCCACTTCACCTTTTGCTCTCTGTTACTCAGATAGCTCCTTACACTGAGCCACAGCGGTCGTCTGACATTCATGTCAGCTAAAGCATAGAGCAGTTGACAATGATCAATTGTGTCAAAAGCTCGAGTAAAATCAACAAAAACAGCATGGATGTCCAGTTTAGGATTGGTGTTAAGTGCGTCATGCCAGGATTGCAAAATTTGAATCAGAGCAGTGTCAGTTGTTCTGTTCGCCACGAAGCCATGTTGTGATGGTTGAATTTTAGCAACTGTATCCTCCAGAATGGCATCTCTGAGGATTCCTTCATACACTTTTCCAACACAGCTGAGTAATGAAATCTGCCGATAGTCTACTGGAAAACTAGGCTTTGTTTTTTTGGGAACAGCCTTGACCACAGCCTCCTTCCATTGTTTTGGGAAAATATTATTTTGCATGCACATGTTAAAAATATCACATAGCACCGGTGCCAGTTCCTCGTGAAAGGTCTTTAATATCCAAGGAGGAATGTCGTCAGGACCAGCCGCCTTTGCTGCCTTCACTTTGCGGAGTCTGACCTTAACTTGTCCAATACTCAAAAGAGGTATACTACAACTGGATAACTTGCAGGCAACCTCTTCCTCAGACGGAGAAATATGACTTGCATAATCCCACACAGAAGCAAAGTGCTTTGCCAAGTTGTCACACTCATATTGTATGATGTTATGATCCTGAGACACCACATCACTCTTATCTCCTTCCATCCCCATTAAAGCCTTCACAGACTTAAACCATTGTTTTGGCTTGGTGTTTTGCAGTTTCTCGACCTCATGTTTATAATATTGTTTCTTTACGTTCTTAATTTTTTTGGCAATAATTGTTTTTAGTTTACTGTAGGATGTTTTATTGCCAGAACAAAAGGCACGCTGTCTTTCTTTTATCAGATCTTTGATTTGTATGGTCATCCAAGGTTTATCATTATTTGTGATAGAAACTTTCTTAAATGGAATTGTTTTATCTAAGATAGACTTGATCGTGGAAGTGAAGGCACTAACCTTAGCCTCAGGGTCCGTAGCCTCATGAATGTGAGAAAAATCAGAAGTATTCATGAGAAGGCCCAGTTGCCTATTTGTTTCAGAAGTACATTTTCTACAAAAAATGTGCTTGACAGGCTTGGTGGGCCAGTTTACAGCATTTAGCAGGATAGCCTCATGGTCAGAGGAGCCAACAGGAGGCAAATGCTCTGGTGACTCAAACATGGAGGAAATGTTAGTGAAGATTGAGTCTAATTGACTGGTCTTTCTTGTTGCTCCAGCCACTATTTGTTTCAGACCATGTCTGCTGCAGATGGTTTCAGTCTTGTACTTATTTGTATCACCGAGTGTGACAATTGCGGCCTGTTGGTAGTTGCATTCAATATTCATAAGGCAACGATCCAGGTACTGAGTGACTAGTGTGTCAGGTTGTGCTGTTGTTGAAGATTGCGGAAAATACAGCACAGCAGCAATAATACAACTTAACCCTCGAGGAAGACGACTGGGACATAACCAGACCCAAAATGCTTCGTGTTTGTCTTCTTCTAGGTGAGTCAGTCGAATCTGAGTGATGTTTTCATCGACATACAAAGAGACTCCTCCTCCCCCACAGCCCTCACGATCCCGCCGATGTATTGTATATCCAGGCAGAGTTACAGTTGAGTCTGGGATATCAGCATTTAGCCAGGTCTCGGATACAGCAATAACTGCTAAGTTATTATTCACAGCTATACTGTACAGCTCATCGCACTTGTAGCGTAAGGAGCGCACATTGGAAAGTAGAAAACCAGGCATGATTGGCCTTGATTTATGTTGGTTTGTCTTAATGTAAATTAGGTTCTTAGGATGGTAGCAACAGTCAGAAGTAAACAGACTTAACTCAGTCAGCTTGCTCTTAACATCCACTGTAGTCCCACAGAAAGAAGGACGATTTCCAACAATTGTACATATTGTGCGAATGTAATTTTTCCCAGCTTTCTTACCCCTTGGGCAAGATCTAAGTCGTAGAATCCCAGTTTGCTGCAAGATGGTTTTAACTTCAGGGGCCAAAGGGGATGCATATTTTTCAGACTTATTAGAAAGTTTAAATTGTTCTTAAAACCGAGTTGTGTTATTATTAACTTGGGGAAAGGCAGAGACAGTTACTTGAAAGGTTGCAGTGGAGAATTTTCATCCATCCAGCTGTAGTCGAGTAGGCCGCAATTTTCCTAGAATCCATTAAATATCTCCTCAGAGTAATTCCATCCAGATATCCTGATGCCCAATTTAGGAATAAAATCACACCATTAGGTGATCCGTTCGTGCATTTCTAGACTATGTTAAGTTAGTATTGTTTAAAAAGCTAAAAAAAGGCATGTTCTGAGCAGCTCAAAATTCATGCGGCTGCCCTTAAAAGCGCCACCTAGTGTCCCTAGGTTTGAAGGGGGCCTCGACCAGCCCTTTGAGAACCACTGCCAGGTCCCATGTGGGAACTTCGGTACGAGCCACAGGTCTCATCCTCCGAGCCCCACGGAGGAAACGTACAACCAGCTGATGTCTCCCCAGAGGCCCATCACCCAGAGGAGCGTGGAAAGCCACAATGGCAGCCACGCACACCTTGAGTGTGGACGGGGTAAGATGAACCGAGAGGCGATCTTGGAGGAGCTCCAGCACTGAAGCCAACCGGGCAGTTAAGTGGGTCCATCTCACGCTCTCTACACCAAGTGGAAACACAATCCACTTTAGGCCGTACAATCTCCTCGTGGAAGGAGCTCTGGAACTGAGTATGGTTTAAACCACTCCAGCCAACAGGCCAACCTCTAGGTACTGAGCCCCCTCAGGGGCCAGGCCCAAAGTTTCCACAGGTCTGGTCGAGGGTGAATATTGAGCCCCCCGCCTGTGGAAGCATACTCAGAGGGATCTGCCAAGGCTGGCCTGCCAGGAGTGCTATGATGAAAACCATACCCGGGCCGGCCAGTACGGTGCAACTAGAAGTAGGCTGATCCCGTCTAGACGGACCCTCTTCAGAACTCCCGGGAGCAGAGCAATCGGGGGAAAAGCGTACAGGCGTAGCCTCGGCCACATCTGTACCATGGGACGTCCCTCGAAACACAAACAATCCACTTCCACTGGGCCGAACCTCTCGCATATCGACTTCACCACCTCAGTGTGAAGTCTCCATTCCCCGGGCCTCAGCCCCTGCCTCGACAGGATGTCTGCTCACTGATTCTGGTCCCCTGGGACGTGCATTGCTCTGAGAGATAACAGTTTCCCCTGGGACCACAGGAGGATCTGATGCGCCAATCTGGATAGAGGGCACGATCTCAGAACCCCCTGATGAATCAAGTAGGAGAACCCCGACACATTGTCTACGTGGTGCCATCCATGACCGCGCCCCAGCCCGTGAGGGAGGCGTCTGTCGAAACGGCTTTCCAGCGACATGACGCTCCCAGCACGGGGCCTTGGGACAGAAACCAAGCTTTTTTTCCACATAGATAGGGAACGAAGGCATCTGCGCGTAACCCTGATCATGCAGAACGGGTTCCCCCTCTGGGAAAATCCCTTGGTTTTCAACCACCACTGCATGGCCCTCATGTGCAGCAGGCCGAATGGAATGACATTGGACGCTGCTGCCATGAGCCCTAACACTCTCTAAAAATGTTTTACAGTGATGGATTGGCATAGCTTTATACTGGTCGCCGTGGCCAGGATGGACTCGATCCGTGCAGGAGACAATTGTGCCTGCATTGTGACTGAGTCCCACGCCACTCCCAGGAACGTGGTTCTCTGGGCTGGTGCCAACACGCTTTTTTCGTGTTGAGTCTAAACCCCAGGCTCTGGATGTGGGCAAGGACGACATCTCGATGCCGAACTGCCAGCTCTTGTGACTGGGCCATAATAAGCCAGTCATCGATATAATTTAGCACCCTGACACCCCTTATAGAAGCCTCAGCGGAGCTAGAGCTGCATCCATAGCTAGGCTGTACAGAAGAACCCAGTATTGGAACGCTTCGCCCCTGAAAGCGAACCTCAGGAACTTCCTGTGAGATGGAAGGATGGATATGTGGAAGTATGTGTCCCTTATATCTATCGTGACAAACCAATCCTCAGATTTGATCTGACTCACGATGATGGAAATAGTGAGCATCATAAACCTGAATCTCCTCAGAGACCAATTCAAATGCCTTAGATCTAAAGTTGGTGCAACCCTCCATCCTTCTTGGGAACTAAGAAGTACGGCTGTAGAACCCGGACTCCCTGTCCGGCAGAGGAACACACTCTATGGCCTCTTTTACCAGCAGGGAGTTTACTTCCTGTTCCAATACCCGACCCTGCACTGGGTCGGCTGCTTTCCACACCAACCCGTTGAATTTCATTGGGCGGAATCGAACTGCCCATTGTGTGCAGGACCTAAGGAGAAATATTTGGCAGGTCTTGCCATGCTTTGAAATATTCTACTAAGGGAACCAGCCTCTCGAGATTGATTTCGGGTATCATTCGAGATTCGTTCTCAATCCCCTGAAGCGGCTCTCTGGCAGGGTTTGGTTGAAACGATTCTCGATGTGCGGACACGAGCGCTACCTGGCCGCAAGCCCGCTCCCCAGAGGGGAGGCTCTTTCGGTTTCGTTCTCGACACCCTGAAGCAGAGGACCGGCAGGGAATAATCGAAAACAGTTTCCGATGTGCGGATGCGAACGCTGCAGCGTGTATTCGCTGAAAACCGATGTGTCCCGAAATGCACTTGACCCTGGATACAAACATCTATTTATTCTCCTTGTGTTCTCAGTCCTGTATAATGTATCTGTCTTGTCCTGCTGTCTGTGGTTTCCCCTAAAGAGAAGTATAAGAACAGCATTTGTTTTATTTTTTATTACAAATAAAAGCCCATTGTAACACTGAATCTTTGAGTCCTCGCTCCTCCTTTAACCCCCTGACACCTTCAGCAACACACATTGATTATTTTGGAAAAGACATCTGGTGGTAAAATGTAATATTACTTGTTTAATTTGTTGAAGAGTGCAGGTTTATATGGTTGTATCTATTAATAAATGTGTTCCCTTTCTAACAAAATTTTAATGTTTGATTGTAATCATAATGCAAAACCTACTTATCTAACAAAAAATATCTGAACTTTGAAAAAAAAGTATTTTTAGAATGTCTAAATATATATATCTAAATGCTAAACCTAATAAAAGTAAGACATTAAAAACCCCACTAAGGAATCCAAAAGCCTATGTATATTTATACAGGGAGCTATACAGGTGGTTACACTATTCTCACTTCAAAAAAATTTATTTTAAAAGGCCTTCACTCCATTTTAATCTGAAATATTGTATACTGTCACAGTTATGTTCTGTGTTGTCTGCACCTGTTCTTGTTAATCCGTGATTAGTTGATCTTCCTCCACCTGTGTCTTGCTAGTTTCCTGATTTCACCCTGTGGATTTATACTCCCTGTTCTGTTCAGTCTCTTGTCGGTTCTCGTCGATGTTAGATGTGGTTGTTTCTGTTCTGCCTGTACTTATCAAGTAAAGTTTGTGTTTCACCCTTATCTTCATCATGTGTGTGCACTTTCAACAACCACTCAGACGTTACTCATATCTTGAAAATTAATTAAAATGATTAAAAGAAATATATAAATTTTAATGGAAAAAAATAGCTAATAAAAAATCAAACATACATACTGTATCATACAATTCCCTCAAAATTCTAAATAATGATCAAAACATATTATTAAATAAAAATATATTACAGTGATTTTTTTGTTTGCTTGTTCAAATTCAATCCCTGATTAACAGATTGTACCTCATTTTTTGGCGTCACTAAGCATCGCCTGCAACTGCATTCATCTGACTAAAAAAAGCACATCATTTCATAACTAATATAGGATCTCTGGAGGACTTTTTTGATTGATTGATTTGTTTATTTAAGTGTCAAACACCATGGTGAACGTGGAGAACTTAGTTCTGATTGGTCAATCACAATGCTGAGAGGAATAAAAGTTTTGTATAATGACTGATTAACTGTTATTATAAGATTTTCAGCATAATGTAAACAGAGTATAAAAACTTTCTTATTTTAAATAAATAAGTGAACAATCCTTAATCAATTATTCAGTTAAAACGTTTAAGGATTATTCTATTAAATTTGATTGAATTTATCTATTGATTGAAATGCGTAAAGTAAATATTTTAGATTTACGCATTTCAATCAATAGATAAATTCAATCAAATTTAATAGAATAATCCTTAAACATTTTAACTGAATAATTGATTAAGGATTGTTCACTTATTTATTTAATATAAGAAAGGATTATTCAATTTAATTGGATGGAATTTTACTATTAATTGAAAGGCGTAATTCTTTCAAAAAAAAAAAAGGCTTAATTGTTTTTGAGTGTACTTTGATCTCTGCATATCGTGCACGAGCACGTACAGCGTCACATGCTGTTATGATCAGTGGTGTCCAGAAGATGGCAGTGCTGTGAATATAACTGTGCTGGAGCTTCATGAGGAAAACACACAACATTCACACAGAGTTATTCAAATTAGGCAGTGTGAACATTTTAGATATATATATTTTTTTTAGAAAAAACAATATGCAGAAATATCCTTACCTAAATGCAAATCATATTGGAATTCCCTGTATAATCATCGGAAAGAGGTCTGGAGTTTACCCAGTGCTGTCTCAACAATAAAGTTAAATAAGTAGCCTACAGGGCCGGCGTGTGCACTTCTGCCGCTCTAGGCGAAAAACATTTGTGCCGCCCCTATAGGGCTGATCCGAATACCATTTTTTGAGCTTCGAAGCTTCGGTAGTAATGAACATCGAATATTCAAAGCTTCGAGAGGGTGCTGTATGAAGGACTAAAAATGACAGAACGAAAAATAAATAAATAAATAAATAAATAAAAGTAGAAATAAATAAATAAATGCAGAAATAATAGTGAAAATAAATACATTTTGGTAATATAAATGGCTATTTCTGTATTTTTACATGTATTTATTTATTTATGCATTTCTATATGTATTTATTTCTGTATTTATACATTTATTTATATATTTATGTATTTATATATTTATTTATTTATATATTTATATATGTATTTATTTCTACATTTATTTATTTCTACATTTATTTATTTCTACATTTATTTATTTCTGTATTTCCACATTTCTACATTTATTTATTTCTGTATTTCCACATTTCTACATTTATTTTTCCCTGCGCCTGTATGCTAATTGCCTATGGCTAAGCCACGCCCCCTCTCAACATTCGGTAACAGGCAGCTGTCACAGTAGGAGACATTTCACAGGAGGCAACTGATGATTTTTTGGAGACAGAAAGATTATATATCATCTCGAAGTCACCAAAAGGGCCTTAACTATGCATTGGAGCAGGGGCGGAGTGAGACCAAAACATCTACCGGGAAATTTCGTAGACCACCGGCCCTCGGTGGTCAAAAAAAAAAAAAAAAATTGCTAAAAAACATAGCGGTGAATGAGAGAATATTAAATATATATTTTTTGTTCCCATTTGCTCAAATAGCAAAAGAAAAACTCCTCTATAGTTTTTTCACAACTTTCAAAAAGAGGGAAAAAAATTGCGAGAGATGGATAACGGCAGTCAGAGCTCCAACCCAGAACTCAGAAGAGAGAAATATATGTCAATTTGTCATCACTCCCACAGACTCTGTGTACGCTGAAACCCTTACAGCAGCATTAACTAGTTTTTTTGTAATTTTATAAAAAGGTAATATAATATAAAGTATAGTGTTATAAATGTAAATACATATTTTTTAAAATTGAAAATAGCCTATAAAAAACTTTCCAGGATTTATGCTGATGATGACCGTTCAAACCGGTTCAAACGCGTCATCATCACCTTGTTGAAAAGGGTCCATTTTCACGGTGTCAGGACACCTTGCTCGTTAGCTTCTGCTAGTGTTAACATAATCCGTATACACTTAACATATCAGCAGCAGCCAAGGGAAGTTACTCGTTTTAAAACTAGGAAATGTCAACCACTGAAGGACAAATTCAAGAGTCACTCTATAGTAAACTATTCATTTGTCTCATATTTACCACACTTTCAAATTTCACAAGCTTACTAATACTAATAATTGAGCAAAACTTGGCCACTAAATATTTAATATTCAATTATTTTAATGATCACAATTAAAGTTTTAATTTTATTAAATTGAACAAGCGCAACATTCAGCATTCAATCAAATAGGCCTATTCTAAAATATGTATTATTAATAATAAGGTTATTTCAACATAATATCTCGTTATTTCGACATAATATGTGTGCGTGCAACAAGCAAGATGTGCATTTGTAAATCCGGTGACGCGTGCATTTATTTTTTATTAATAAATGAGTGTTTTCTGACAGTGTCAAGTGTCACTCGCTGCAAAGATGAAGTTGACGATCGCCATATTCGTAGTGAACGCGCCTATAGAGAGAAATGCACATAATGGATTACATAATCAGAGAGTATCCTTTTTATTTTCGTTTAAATCATGTCTGACCCACTCCATGTCTCACGATTGCTCATATCTTACTCGTGCTGTTCACTTTTCATAAATCAACATAAATGGAAAAAAATAACATTATAATATTTTAACAAATATGAAACTAAATGGCTACAACAGTATAGGCCTACAGACTCTCTATGTGTACAAATTGCTGCACATTCCTTTAATTCTGAAATTTGCACACAAGTTTAAAGGCATTTGTTCAAATCAAGTTCACGGATAATTGTGCGTGCATTTATTAATCATTATGATACTAAAATCATAACAAAGTAGGCTATGCTATGTACAAAAAAATCCGATGAGCCCAGAATATGAACGCAACGTTTAATTACACATTAAGCATTTTCCTCCCATAGAAAACCATTATAAGATCGCTTAATGTGGCTTAATTCAGATTAGAATGTCCCCTTATTATGTCGAAATAACGAGATATTATGTCGAAATAACATATATTATGTCGAAATAACGACTTCTTATGTCGAAATAACGAGATATTATGTTGAAATAACTACTTAATATCTCGAAATAATAAGGTAAGTTTTTTTTCTTTCTTTTTTTTCTTCAAAATGCGGTTCAGGGCTTCCATAGAATACAGCCTGAATATAATTGCTTCCAGAAATTATTTTTGGGGGTGCTATCTGGGTGCTTTGGTCTTTCTTGGGGGTGCTGAAGCACCTGCTAGCCCCTCCCTAGCGCCGCCCGTGCTCAGCGCCACCTTTCAGTTTTCTTTTTTGCCTTTCCATCATTTAACTCACTCACACGGACGTTAGACTTCCAAAACGTGACGAGGAAAAAGAGGTGTTCGGCGGCTTTTTACATCAAAGGCCGGTCCGACAGGCTATGCCATTTGGGGAGGGGCCGCTCACTGATCCCCCTATGTTTTTGAAAATCCTAGACATGGTTGGACCTGCCGAACGGGTTGAGAATGAGCACTTTTATATACTGTGTTGAGCAGAGAGGCTGCACAGTTTGACCAGCGCTAAGCGGCCGCACATCAGGCCTTCAGATGGTGTTGCTAATATAACTCGCAATGTATAACTATTATCAGACCGGCCCTCGCGGCCTCAAAACATTACCGGCCCACCGGGAAAAGTCCCGACTCTCCCGATTGCCACTCCGCCCCTGCATTGGAGGGTTATATTAATAATTGTATTGTTGAGAAGGTCGATAAGCTTCAGCTCCAGACAAAGATTTACAGTTCACAGTGTAAACGTTATAGCTTGGTGCTATTTCGCTTCAAACGCTCGCTTTATACGCGCGTCCTTCGCTTTGGATTTAAAATGTTCAAGCGTCGAACTAGACGCAATACGCGCGAATTTGACGCTCTATTCGCGTTTGGTGTGAGCACAGAATAATGAACAGGCTGCGATGTCAAGATTGCTGGAATGTGTGTGTGTGTGTCAGAGAGAGAGAGGCGCGGGCGCGATCGAACAGTGGAAACATAAAAACATACTCCATTTTGTTCATACAGGACATCATTAAAACTGCAAAGTGTTTAGCCTACTTATATTTGTGTAAAACACAACATTGTGCTTTTGTCAAACTGTAAACTCTTGTCAAACTGTAACCTACAACTGTCACCCAACCAAAATCACACACACACACACACACACGCTGTTTAAAAGCCAAAAAAAACATAAAAACGAACGAAAACTGACTAACTGCAATGCATTTCAATGGACGTGGAAGCAGAGAATGTCCGAGTGTATTGGGTTAGCTGTGCGCACTGTGATTGGCTCATCGCGTTTGGGGGCGTGGCTTAGCCATAGGTCAATTAGCATACATGCGCAGGGAAAAATAAATGTAGAAATGTGGAAATACATAAATAAATAAATGTAGAAATGTGGAAATACATAAATAAATGTAGAAATGTGGAAATACATAAATAAATGTAGAAATGTGGAAATGTAGAAATAAATAAATGTAGAAATAAATACATATATAAATATATAAATAAATAAATATATATATATACATAAATATATAAATAAATGTATAAATACATAAATAAATACATATAGAAATGCATAAATAAATAAATAAATACATGTAAAAATACAGAAATAGCCATTTATATTACCAAAATGTATTTATTTTCACTATTATTTCTGCATTTATTTATTTATTTCTACTTTTATTTATTTATTTATTTTTCGTTCTGTCATTTTTAGTCCTTCATAGTGCTGAACATATTCTTCTCTCTAATAAAGGCAGGAATCCCTATGTGTCTGTATGTCCGTTTGCATTTTGATTATTTCAAGAACCGTTCATCCAATCGACTTCGCAAGGGAGTGCAGTGTCGCATTTGGTGGTGCAATATAGATAGACACGCGAGACGCGACACGTTCAGAATTAATAAACTTTTAGTAAACTACAGAACAACGCGAGCGGGAAGTGGCGCACCTCACGCGGGCAGGGCTTATACTTAACTCATGCTACACTAGTGATATAAAACGCACACACACAGGTCTGTTAAATTAAGCAATACTTTAAGTCTATGTGTTTCTGACTAACAAATTACTGACACAGTAAAGGGTAGATTTAAATGAAGAAAAACAAAATTTAAATAAAGAAAAACAAAATTTAAATAAAGAAAAAAAACAAAATTTAAAATTTCAATAAAGAAAAAACTAAATTTAAATAAAGAAAAACTAAATTTAAATAAAGAAAAAAACAATTTAAAATTTCAATAAAGAAAAACAAAATTTCAATAAAGAAAAAAAAACAAAATTTTAAATTTCAATAAAGAAAAAAAACAAAATTTTAAATTTCAATAAAGAAAAAACTAAATTTAAATAAAGAAAAACAAAATTTAAATAAAGAAAAAACAATTTAAAATTTAAATAAAGAAAAAACGAAATTTAAATAAAGTAAAACGAAATTTAAATAAAGAAAAACGAAATTTAAATAAAGAAAAACGCAATTAAGTTAAATTAAAAACGAGATTAATTTAGATTGATAATAACGGGTAAAAAGGCTAATACATTTTGTTTCTATTGTTATATTTTCCACAATGTCAAAGCAACGCAGCTTAACCCAAAACACAAGCTCAGGCACTTCTGTCCATACAAACTCCGCTGTTCTGCGCTCTAGCCAGAGAACACTCCCGTTGCAGGAACACTTTAGTAGGCCAAGAGGAAGCAAATATATACATATACTGTATGCGTAGGTGGATGTGATCGGGGAATTTGGCTGTTAAAAGTGTAACATTTAAAGCCACTTAAATTAACGAAATGACTCAAATAAAGATTCGTTCATTTTGATGAACGAGATCGAACAAGAGAGTCAGTAAAATGATCCGAACTTCTCATCACTCAGTCATGACTCATGACTCAAACATGACAATCTGGGGCTCAGGTCAGGAAGCAGACAGACTGGCTAAACCGACCGTCTGCTAGCGGCCTCGCGTTACCAAGGTCAGATAAATCCCATCACATAGAGCCTCTTTCACCTAGCTATCATCATATAGAGACTGTGTCTGTTCCCCGAATTTGGAAATCCAAAAAACGTTTTAACCCATCTAAGGTTAAAAATTTAATTGATGTTCAACAAATAAAAAACAGCTATAATACAGATGAGCAAATGCTAAAGCTTGGGTTGCTGAATATTCGATCGCTTACTTCAAAAGCACTCATTGTTAATGATATGATTTCAGATAATAACCTAGATGTGCTGTGTTTGACAGAAACCTGGCTAAAACCAAACGATTACATTACTTTAAATGAATCAACCCCGCAAGATTACTGTTATAAACATGAGCCTCGTTTGAAACGCAAAGGGGGTGGTGTTGCTGTAATTTATAGTAATAGTTTCAAAACCACTAAGAAATCAAGTTTTAAATATAATTCTTTTGAAGCATTGGTGCTTAATGTAAAATATAGTGTAAACGATAAATCACGTTTGAGATTTGTGCTGGCTACTGTATACAGGCCACCAGGGCACCATACAGACTTTATCAAAGAATTTGCGGACTTTCTATCAGAATTAATATTGACTGCAGATAAAGTACTAATTGTTGGTGATTTTAATATACACATCGATAATGAAAAAGATGCATTGGGATTGGCATTTAAAGACATTGTAAATTCAATTGGAGTTAGACAACACGTGTCAGGACCTACTCATCGTCGTAATCATACTCTAGATCTAATATTATCCCACGGAATAGATGTTGATGCCGTTGAAATTCTGCAGCAGAGCGATGACATCTCAGATCATTATCTAGTCTCGTGTAATTTGCATTTAGCCAAGGCTGCAAAGACAACTCCGTGTTTCAAATATGTGAGACCTATCACTTCTGCCACTAAAGATTGCTTTATTAATAATCTTCCTGATCAGTTTCATCATCTCAGCATCCCAGATAGCTTAGAAGAACTAGATATTACAACAGAAACGTTTAACTCTCTCTTTTCCAGCACTTTAGACACAGTTGCTCCGTTGCGCTTAAAGAAGATTAAAGAAAATAATCCAACGCCGTGGTACAACGAGCACACTCAAGCCCTTAAGAGAGCAGCCAGAAAAATGGAGCGCAACTGGAAGAAAACAAAGCTAGAGGTATTTCGCATTTCATGGAAGGAGAGCTCAATTGCTTACAGAGAGGCTTTAAAAGCTGCTAGATCTGCTTATTTTTCAAACCTATTAGAAGAAAATAAACATAATCCTAGGTATTTATTTGAAACAGTGGCTAAACTAACGAAAAAGAAAGCTTCAAGCCCAGAAGTTTCCAAGCAACACAGCAGTAATGACTTTATGAACTTCTTCACTTACAAGATTGATAATATCAGGGACAAAATTATAACTATGCAACCGTCTACTACAGTATCGCATCAGGCAGTGCATTGTAGTCTCCCGGAGGAAAAATTTGATTCATTCGTTGCTATAGGAGAGGAAGAATTTACTAAACTCATTAAATCATCTAAATCGACAACATGTATGTTAGACCCTATACCAACTAAGCTACTGAAAGAGATGCTTCCAGAGGTCATAGATCCTCTACTTAATATCATTAATTCATCTTTGTCTCTAGGATACGTACCAAAAAACTTTAAGCTGGCTATGATTAAACCGCTTGTTAAAAAACCGCAACTTGATCCTACAGAATTAGTCAATTACAGGCCGATCTCGAATCTACCTTTTCTGTCAAAGATACTAGAAAAGGCGGTATCCTCACAACTATGTTCCTTTCTTGAGAGAAATGATATCTGCGAGGATTTCCAGTCCGGATTTAGACCGTACCATAGTACCGAGACAGCTCTCGTTAGAGTCACAAATGATTTGCTCTTATCATCCGATCGTGGTTGTATCTCTCTATTAGTGTTACTCGATCTTAGTGCTGCATTTGACACCATTGACCACAACATTCTTTTAAATAAACTCGAACATTATGTTGGCATTACGGGAAATGCACTAGCATGGTTTAAATCATACTTATCTGACCGTTATCAGTTTGTAGCAGTAAATGATGAGATGTCTCATCGATCACAAGTTCAGTATGGCGTACCACAAGGCTCAGTACTAGGACCGCTGCTATTCACTCTGTACATGCTACCATTAGGAGATATCATTAGGAAACATGGAATTAGCTTTCACTGTTATGCTGACGATACTCAGCTCTATATTTCTTCAAAACCTAACGAAACTTATCAATTCACAAAATTAACGGAATGCATAGCTGATATAAAAAATTGGATGACTCGTAATTTCCTACTTCTAAATTCTGAAAAAACAGAGTTTCTAATTATTGGACAAAAAACTTCCTCACGTAATAACCTAGAATACTGTCTAACACTTGATGGCTGCTCTGTTAAGTCTTCGTCGTCGGTTAGGAACCTGGGTGTGCTCTTTGATACCAATCTTTCATTTGAAAGTCACGTGTCTAGTATCTGTAAAACCGCATTTTTCCATCTTAAAAATATATCTAAATTACGTCATATGCTCTCATTGACAAATGCGGAACAATTAGTTCATGCGTTCATGACCTCAAGGCTAGATTATTGTAATGCTCTACTGGGTGGTTGCCCTGCACGCTTAATAAACAAACTACAGCTAGTTCAAAACGCAGCAGCTCGAGTTCTTACCAGAACCAGGAAGTATGACCATATTAGCCCAGTTCTGTCAAAACTGCATTGGCTCCCTATTAAACATCGCATAAATTTTAAAATATTGCTGATTACTTACAAAGCACTAAATGGTTTAGCTCCGCAGTACTTGAGCGAGCTCTTAACGCATTATAGTCCTTCACGTCTATTGCGATCTCAAAATTCCGGCCAGTTGATAATACCTAGAATATCAAAATCGACTGCTGGCGGTAGATCCTTTTCCTATTTAGCACCAAAACTCTGGAACAGTCTTCCTACCATTGTCCGGGAAGCAGACACACTCTGTCAGTTCAAAGCCAGATTAAAGACACATCTCTTTGACCTAGCATTTACATAATACATTATAGACTTCTATAATTTAATGTTAGGCTGCATAGATTAGGTCAGCCGGAACCGGGAACACTTCCCATAAATCCTGATGTACTTGTTACATCATAAGAAGAATGGCATCTACGCTAATTTTAGTGTGTGTTTATCCCGAGGTTTTCCTGCAGCCTGCCGGATCCAGGCCGTATCCAGATCTGACGAAGGACCTTCGCCTGGACCGATGACAACGCAGTGCTGAAGTGCCAACTAGTCTCTCCCTATGGAGGATCCCTCTACCACTCTACAGATAAGGCGTTGTCGGGAAAATTAGTTTCGTGTTCCTACCCCAAAGCAACAAAATAAAATAAAATTCTTTATCAAAATTTATAAGGAAAGACAAGTACTTTGTTTAGGCTTGGCTTGTAGGGAATTCCAAACCTGCTTATTTTCAAACGCACATAACTATAGAACCCATTCTAAATGCGCATGTGAACGCCATCAGCGTTTCTCACAGGTTCGCGTTTAAAGTCTGTGTAGAGAGAATGGTGTCGTCTTAGCGGCCCCTAATTTAATAACAAATTATCGTTGCGACGGAAGCAAATCAATCAAAACTAACTTTAGATGGAAAATAACTTAACTCTGCTATAAAGCCAAAACAATATCTGCTACCTTAAATTATCCGCTTATCTCTGTAAAGCTGCTTTGAAACAATCTACGTTGTTAAAAGCGCTATATAAATGAAGATGACTTGACTTGACTCGTGAGAGCAGGGGGCGGGGCGGGGCGGGGGCGGCGCAGCGGCAGCTCAGCAAATCATATAGCCTATTTTGTGAATTGTTCATTCCCGATTGGCACACATTTTGCCGCCCTTACACAAGTGCCGCTCTAGGCAATTGCCTAGTTCGCCTATATGGACGCGCCGGCCCTGAATAAGTATATAACATAACATATATAAAGTTTAATTTACCCAGTGAGACAAGACGTCTTTAGATTTTAAGAAACATGGAGACTATATGTGTCTTTTGCAGAATCCATTAAACATTTATTCTATCAGTGTGTATTTACCAAATTACAAATTAAAGATTCAGCTTTCTAGTTAAGATATTTTTATTGTATAAGAATAGGGGTTGATATAAACCTGATATAATCTGAAATAGAATATACAAGATGTACTGTAGAATTCTTGAAACCTTTTTTCTTGTTAATTCCTTTTACGTAATTCCCCTGTATAGTTTACTTTTATCTCTCTCTCTTTTTTTTCCTCTTAATTCTGCTACGATATGTGTAAAAAAGAAGAAATATGTTATTTAGGCGACATAAAGGAGAGATAAAGAACATCCACTGGACTTTCTGTTCATCATCATGTGTGAAGTGGTTTCTTTAAATGTTCCAGCAGTTTTCAGCAGTAATGGTTTTGTCTCATTATTAGAAGGTATTATTTTAAAAAGAAAATATCAGTGATAGTGATGCATTATTGTTCATTTATTAGGTGATGATATGTTTGACAATTAAAACTGAATCAACAAATAAGCTGTAATATAACAACACCCTTCAGCCGAGACTTATTCACAATACAGCATGGCCTTTCGTACTTTACTGCTTACATAATATAATGCAATCAAAAGAAACAATTTAAGAACAATATAACAATTATAAACTAAAACTAAATTCATTTAAACAGCATGCACACACACACTCACACACATACATACACACACATGCAGACAGACAGAAACACAAACTGATTAGCAAAAACTTTAAGCAAAAGTAATCAAAGCAGTGATTCAAAACTGAAATTCTTTAAAAAGATTATGCTGATTTTATGTGTGTGTGTGTGTGTGTGTGTGTGTGTGTGTGTGTGTGTGTGTGTGTGTGTGTGTGTGTGTGTGTGTGTGTGTGTGTGTGTGTGTGTGTATTTGTTTATTTAAAAACACATACATTTAATTATACCTTTAATTTAATGCAGCAGGGAGGGCAATTTTAATTGAACATGTATAGTTATATATCAAGACAATACAGTAAACCAGATAGATAGATGAATTAGCAAACAATTTATCAAGTACAAATCAGAGATTACCAGTAAAGAAAGACATGAACAAGAACACTAAACACAGCGCCCCCAGTGGCCAGGAAATATTCAAAAATATTGTGAAGACACTGTATTTGTGTACACCCAAATCAGCCTATATGTATATATTCTTCCCTGCTTTATAGTCTTAAATATTAGACAAAAGATTCATACTCAAAAACATATCAACCAATCCATACCAATCATATGAACCTGCATGCATGTTCAATAAAGGTTATCATTTTGAAAACTTTGGAGTGGTGTCTTGTTCTCTGTAAGAAGTGTACTCTTTATACTTGTTCCTCATATTCTTCATCACTGCAGCAGCAGTCATTGATAACTGCAATAAGTATTATAATAAAGCTCAATAGAAGGAGCACAATACAACCGGCTTTCTGTGGAAATAAAAACAGTCAGTCAGTTAATTAATACAATAACTATTTTTATAGTCGACTGTCATTCAGAAGATACTTTTATCCAAAGTGTTATTACAGGGATAATGACTGTGAAGCCGTATAGTCTTGCTTAAGGGCCAAATACAGGGTGATTTCAGATTCATAGCTTCATTGGTACACATTTTTATGCATTTTAAAACACTGAAACTTAGATAACAGATTAGATAACTATTTTAGAGACAAATAAATCTGCTTAAGTATAAAATATACAATTAATTTAGTTAAAAATGTTAGGTGCACTGTTACTTTGTTAACGCTATTAAGCATAAGAAAACATTTATGGGACAGTTCATGTCAGATTTTGTTGCTGAAATATGTTATTGAATTGTGTGTTCGGCCAGCAGTTTTTGAGATTTCAGGATTCCCCCATTCAACTAGATAGGACTTGGTCTTGGATGCCTGTAAAACGCCCAGAGGTGTCGCAAATATGGCCGCCGAGTGAACAGACTTCCTCAGAGGGACTTAGGTGTTAGTCAGTCTAATGCTAATGAGAGCACATTGAATGCTTGACACTGTATAGCAACCTATATTTTCTTACATATTTTCTTACATAACCTATAACATTTCTGAATATGAATAAAATGAATTAAAAAAAATTGCAGTATACAGAATACCTGTGAACTGGCAGCAAAGCTCTCAGTCAGTTCTCGTAGTTCGGTCTCATTTCTTCCTGGGATCGATTCAGTGGGTTTACACCATTTCACATGATGCTCATCCTCAGAAACATACACTCCATTCCAGTCTGTGTCCCGACAGGCAAGATAATTACCATCAAGGAGCAGAAGGATGATCCACACAAATGGTGGAATCAGGCAAAGTATGAACTTTTTCAAACATTTACAAAAGGAACGGGCATTGCAATGTCGTTGTATAGGTTTAAATGGCTGTAAAGCTAGACACATTAAAGAAAAAAAGAAAAGGAAAGGTGCAGCGAAGATCAAGTTTGATGCTTTTGCATTCAGCTCAACATTGCATGGGCATGAAAATTGGTCATCAAAAAGCCCCTCCAATGGAATTAACAAAAGACTCAGTGGAATAGAGGTGAAAACAGCAGATTTGGACAGTCCACTTTTAAATGTGTTCACAAATTCTTGTGCTAAAGGCATCTTCTGAGGCTCACACAGCTGCTCTTGATTGATGATGTTTGATTGCTTCTCTCGAGATGTTTAAAGATGGACAGGTCCCCTTAAATGAAAATATCTTAATTATTTCATATCCAACAAATAAAGAACAGACATTACATTTACATACACCTTAAATGACAGATAGCCACATACAATTATTAATAATACTTATTATTAAATACTGTATTTTAGCTAAGAAAGAAATACAATCCATCCATCCATCCATTCTCAGAACTGATATCTTCTGTAGGGTCGCAGATATAATCAATAAATAATATTACAATGATGAACTATAGTTAAAGGCCACAGTTTTTTAGACATTTTTATAGATTAATTTACTTAAAAAAACTTCATGTTACAATTAGGGATGTCCCGATCAGGTTTTTTTGCCCTCGAGTCCGAGTCCGAGTCATTTGATTTTGAGTATCTGCCGATACCGAGTCCCGATCCGATACTTAATACATAAAAAAAGAATAAAGAAGAGCGAAAAACAGATCCAGGATGTTCCTTATTTTTTATTTAATTCACCTTATTTTAACATTCAACAACTCTGTTAACAAACAGAGCACTTCTGTGAGGTAGCTTGAACAATCAAGTAGGCTAATACATAAATTCTTCACTTTTGGACTTTAGTGCAACAGTAAATATAAAAAAAGTCTAATATATAAACAAATAGCACCTCAACTTAAAATATCCGGCAGGCATGTAAACAAATAAAAAATAAAAGTGCTACAGTGTTTGCAAAGCCAGTAATGTGCTTTTAGGAACTGCACTCCTAACTCTTACGCCGGTTTCACACTGCACTGTTAAAACAGAGCGTGCAGCGCGTATTTTTTTCCGCCGCCCATGTTAACAGATTAAACCAGGCTTTAGAGCATTCACACCGCACGCAGAGGTGGCGCGGCAGCGCGTAGCAGAGCAGAGCAGGAGTGCCGCGATCGTTTCGGCGCCGAGTCTATTTTTGCTGCGCCGCTTTTGCTGAATTAAAGTGACAATACATTGATCATGGCCAAAATACACCGCAGTTTTATCCAAAAAGTGCATTGATGATATCTATTGTGTTTTAAACAGTCAATCAAATGACCAACAGCAATTTAAAAAGAAAACAAATGTCCAAAAACAAACTTGTTGCCATAACAATAAAATCAAAGATGAAACAAAAGTTATATAAATGAAATTATTAATAAAATAAGCTTCTTGACAAGTCTTTTCTCTTAAATGTATTTGAAAACGAAAAAAAGCAATGCCAACTTATCCATTATGGAGTACTCTGTCTGTACACAACCCGCGGTTCAGCCGCGCGTGACAAAAGCTGCCAGTGTGAAAGCAAAACGCACGTGTCCTGCTCCTGCTCACCATATGCACTGCTCCTGCGCTGCTTACTAACGCGTGCAGTGTGAAACCGGCGTTAACTCTGTGCCACCGCATAAATATTGATGTGTTCAAAAATAATGAGAATATATATCCGAGTCCTGATCGAGAGGTAACGTCCGATTCCGATCGAGTCTGAAAACACGTGATCGGGCCCGATTTCCGATCATGTGATCGGATCGGGACATCCCTAGTTACAATCATTATTTATAAACAGAAATAATTGCATATTCAATAAGAGTCAATAAAGAACTCAATTTGAAAGTTTATTAAATTAACTGAAATTATGCATTCAACTAGGCCTGTATTAAAATAATTACTATAACAACACCTTTGTACCGTCTCATACACAGACACCATTTAACCTCCATCTGGATGTCTTATAAACTGTCTTATAAAATAAACTGTTATCACGGATTGAACGCGTGTCCGTTAAGTCTGTGAGACCGTAGGGCGTCCCATTTGTCATTTTAGGCCTCAGAACGGTGACCGCAAATCTATGCGGTCGATTTGCACCCTCGATGCGCACTTCAGATGCGAGCTACGCAGCAGACTTCTTCCCGACAGTCAAAGTGGCGTTACGTCACGAAAGTGCGGACTCAGAGGAAGAACGTGAGTGCTTATGGTGCCATTTGGGACAGGGCCAATATGCATTGAAATGAACCGACTCAAATTAATTAATTCACGAATCGGACATCATTGCAACGCTGGGGCTTCTGGCAAGATGCCGCTCTGAGCAGCAACATTTTTCAGAGCTCTTTAATCTATCCCTCAAAAATCATCTCCAAAAGCAAGTTAAGTCTCATTTGTTTACTTTAAATTTAATAGACATAAATAGACATTTATTTCAATTTGATGAACAACTTGGCCAACATTTATTCAAGCAACAAACTTTTCAACATGAACAAACGCAGTGCCCCACCAGCCACCCCAGACAAATTACAAAGCAGGAAAAAAACAGAGCCATGGAAGAGAAAGAGCCTCCGGAAGATATCGCTAAAATACTGGAAGCTGTTAACAAGCTAGCGGACAGATTTGACATCCAAGTGAAAATCTCTCTTGGAAAACGGGCCAAAAAGCGGGCCAATACATTTTTTTTTTTTTGGCTTAAAGGTGCATTGCGCAACATTTCATGTTAAAAATACCCGTTTTTCGAACCCATACATGCTTAAACAATTGCCTGATGGGCTGAATGAGCCCTTCTATGATCACTGCGATTGCCTCTATAATCCTGTACAGTAAAATAAATAAGAGGGATTCGGGTCGGAATCGACTGGGCGTGACGTCATGCGCGTTCACGCTCACCTGGCTATGTCTGGCAGGTTTGTGTATTCGCCGCCATTATCCGCATCAGCGAAGACAACTCGAGCGACTTTTGCAAAAGTAGAAGATGGATTCAAAGAGACCGGCTTCTAGTTCATCTCAAACCCCAACGCAAACTCCACGTAACCGCGTGCACAACTCTGGTTGCAGTTTCGCGTGTCGCCAGAAGGGGGCATAGTTCTGCAAAAACTCAGAGACTTGCGCAATGCACCTTTAACGGCCATAAAACTCGTATATCGGCGGCCCATTCGTTTTGTATTGCTTAAAGGTATAGTGGAGGATTTTCTTTTTCCTGGTGGATCATAAAGACTATTGGTCCTCCTAATTGTCAATCATTCTGGTGATATGTTTACATAAGGCCGTTGTACGTGCTCGTCCTTTCTGCGCATGCGCACTTTCAGGTGTATATGTGTGGTGAGCTACGGTTTCAGCCATTCATTGAAGCTTGCCGTTCTCACCAGGTTTTTTCAAAATGTCTGAGGATCACAAGAGAAAAAGTGTCTACGAATTGTATGACAAGAAGAGAAAGGCCTCTGAAGAAAGAAACAAGACCAGAGTGTTTTTGGGAGAATATTTTGCACGCTGGCGTGCGCTAAAAGCACAGGTTGGGCTTCCCACTGATGCCTCAGTCGCGAAGTTTCTACTCGACAGGTAAAGTTTGGCATGCTATTTGGAGAAATCCATTTAAAATCACTGTTAGTAAAAGTTAATGTAAGCTATGATTAGCGATCTTGCAACTTGTAAACAGAGCGTGCACTAGGAGAACTAGACTTGTGCATGCTCTCTCGTGCACACGTTTAATAGGCGTCAGTGGCGGAGCCAGGATTTTTTCATAGGGGTGGCCAGGCAAGGGCCAGCAACCAGTCTGGGGTGGCACAGAAATCTTAATTATTTTATCATAAAAATAATTTGACTAATGTATTGGACTGTTTTAGTGCCTACACAACTGAATAAAGTTCATTTGTACTTAATTGTAATTGAGATAGTAGTGAATTAGGAATCATGGAATACTGAGTGAACTTTATATTTTTTTATTATTACCCACCACCTCATATTAAAATTAATTAAATAGTAATAAAAGGGCACACACTATAGCTAAAGTTCAACTTGCTCAGTTAGCTTGGTTCTGGTTCTCAAAATCTCCAATAGCTTGTTCTACATTGTTGCATCTTCATGATGAGATAACATGCAGATAATACTGTAGTCCAAAGATTATTCAACCTTCAATGCGTTTTATATAATCAGTGAACTCTTCAACCAATTCTGAGTTTGTCAAAAAAAAGTTTAACTTTCTAGTTGTCAAAATAAATAATTGCAACAGTTGTATCATACATAAATTAAAAAGGAAAACAAAAGTTCTCTTTTGAATCCCCATGTGCAAGAATGTGAACAAGGCGGAAGTCAACAGCACATAATGTAAAATGTTATGTTTTTCATAATGTAATGTTGCCAGAATGTAAAATTAGTTATTTTATGGATTTAAAAATTATCCATTTTTGTTTGTCCTTTACAAATTAACGCAAAATGAATGCCTATCGTCTAGTACAAATGCACAGTGCTCACATTTATTTGAACATTAAAATTTTGTGCCTTATATTGTGATCTCACATAGCAGAATATTTTAATCCAGACACATGACGCATAACAAATATGCATGCAGTTTTGACAGCTTTAATCGCCTTTTTGATTCTTACATGAGTTAATTGACGACAGAACTACGTCTACAGCACGCCGCGTTTGCACGCGATGTGTGTACCACAAGCACAGTACAACGGCTGTCAGCCGTATGACAGGAAAGTTCGTTAGTTTTACTTACATTTGGCCTGACAACATCTCATCTTACCGAAGATAGCCAACTGAATAAGGACAACGCCCTTTTCTCAGCATCTGACAGAAGTGTTACAAGCTTTCACACACATCTTCTAAAATAAAAGTAGCATCAGAAAAAAAAAAGAGAATTACGTTTGTTGTTGACTGCACTATTCGACTTACTCAAAACGGTCTTACAAACCACCAGTTGAGAAAGATTGACTCTATATTTACTATGTGCATATCACTGTCTGATGTTCTGCTGAAGCTCATTCGGCACTTGCACATTTCCGCACTCAGCCTTATCTCATGAAAATGCGTCTCTATTGCACGCATTGTGTTTATCGTGCAATTTATACGCGAAAATGAGTTTTTACGTGCAGTTTTTGACGCATTTAGTGTGATCGGGTACCCGCACTCGTTTGACTTGCGCTGAGGTGAAGTTGGAGTGTGCGTCTGAAAAGTCTCAAGTTTTTTGTGGTCTTAAAGAGACGGTTCAGCGTTTTAAAAAAACGAAATTTTTGTCAATAAAAAAAGAGACAGAAACAGCAGTTGTGAGAGGGGTGGCCAAAGGGGTGGCCAAGCTTAGACCAAGGGTGGCCGTGGCCACCCCTGCACTGGCGGAGCTAGGGGGTGGCCAGGGGTGGCCACGGCCACCCTTGGTCTAAGCACAATGCGTGCAATAGAGACGCATTTTCATGAGATCAGGCTAGTAGTATTAACATATACTTTGTGTCACTTTTGGTTGATTTATGACCCCATGTGATTGATTTATGATCCTTGTCACTAGTGATTGACAGGGAATCCATGTGTCACTCAAACTGACTGGTCAGTGGGTGTCAAATGTTTTTACAGGGGGAACGTCTGTATGGGAGAAACTGTTGCTGATTGTATTTTCTTTTGATTGTTGGGGGTGAAATTCACCCAAGCAGGTATTACGTAATGTTGACACCCTGAGTGTCAAAATCGTTGTTGTTTGATCAATAGGGTAGCCTATTAACTGAGTCAAAGTATTTGAGTCAAGACATTCAGGAATACCATTACCCCTACACCACACTGGCTATATTCATTAAAATAACATGTCTGGGGATGTTCTTTTAAGTCAAGTCAAGTCAAGTCAAGTCATCTTCATTTATATAGCGCTTTTAACAATGTAGATTGTTTCAAAGCAGCTTTACAGAGATAATCGTATAATTTATGGTAGCAGAGATTGTTTTGGCTTTATAGCGGTTCTTAAAGTTATTTTCCAGCTAAAGTTAGTTTTGATTGATTCGCTTCCGTTGCAACGATCATTTGTTATTAAATTAGGGGCCGCTAAGACGACACCATTCTCTCTACACAGACTTTAAACGCGAACCTGTGAGAAACGCTGATGGTGTTCACATGCGCATTAAGAATTGGTTCTATAGTTATGTGCGTTTGAATATATGTGCGCAGGTTTGTAATTCCCTACAAGTCAAGCCTAAACAAAGTACTGGTCTTTCCTTATACATTTTGATACAGAATTTAATTTTATTTTGTCACTTCGGGGTAGGTACACGAAACGAATTTTCCCGACAATGCCTTATCTGTAGAGTGGTAAATGTTCTTTTAAGAACAACTGTGTGTGTGTGGTGTGTGTGTGTGTGTGTGTGTGTGTGTGTGTGTGTGTGTGTGTGTGTGTGTGTGTGTGTGTGTGTGTGTGTGTGTGTGTGTGTGTGTGTGTGTGTGTGCACCTCAGTAGGATCAGTAGTACCTGAACTTTAGGTTTTATGTTAATGCCTAAGACAAAGAATCAGACACGTTCATCAAGCCAAGGAGTCCTAATTACCCACACACCCCGTGCTATATTCTTCTCAACAAGAAAAGGTGTCGTTTTTTCTAGAACATCTGGATCTGTTTCCCCACGCCAATAGGATCAGTGTTAAAAAGACAAAGAATCAAAACATTTATCTAACTCACAGTGAAGGTGTTTGCGAGTGGAACTGGCGGGGAAAGAGTGCATCCTAAATGGGTTTGTTAATGGTTTTAGGACAGTTGCTTAGGCTAGCCTAGATGTTTAAAGAATGACACTTCATCAAAAGCTTTCTGGTGATTCTCTGGGCTTGCACACAAAAACATCTTTTTAGTGTATATAAATTTGGTCGTTACTTTTGTTATTTTAGTATTTTTAAAGAAAATGTTTTAGTTTTTAACCCAACCCATAGTGTGTGTGTGTGTGTGTGTGTGTGTATGTGTGTGTGTGTGTGTGTGTGTGTGTGTGTGTGTGCGTACGTGCGTGTGTGTGTGTGTGTGTTGCAAAACAACAAATTGACATTTTTTACTACAAAATTCTGAGTAAAATAAGACACACAGGGATTTTAAACGTTCAAACATTTTATACATTTGTTTGCCATACAAAAAGCAAGAAAAGTTGTCTATTTTTTTTAAATAAAACTTTTACTTTATTTTATTCTTTAAAACAGACTGATGACCAGCATATTTTATTAGTACTGTAGCCGAGCAGCTTCCTCACATGAGTAAAACACAATTTTCTCTTAGAAAACTTTTTAAATGTATGCATGTACCTTTTTTTCTTTTGACAAACCTACATTTCAAATTATACCTCTGTGTGTGTGTGTGTAACAACCACAAGGGATACATGTTGACGCCTAAGTTTCGGGTACAGTGCAAACATCCAATACTCTAGAAATCTAATCTTAGTGTAATCTTCGTGTGGTCAGAACACAAAACTTTGTGTTGAGTGATCCAGACAAAGCTTCATGCTAGAAAATATCATGGAAGTCACTAGCCCTTCAACATCCAGCACAAAATTAAAGAGATGAGCTTAGGATGTTTCAACTATTACCATCATCTTTGACCCCCAAAAACGGGTGATATCAAGGTTCTATCAAAGCGACACAATATATAGTTAGATATGTGTGTGTGTGTGTGTGTGTGTGTGTGTGTGTGTGTGTGTGTGTGTGTGTGTGTGTGTGTGTGTGTGTGTGTGTGAATAGTTGTGCTAAACTCTTTGTGTGTATTTTTACACGCCAACATATTCTGTCAGGGGTGTGTCACACCACTCTGATGCAAAGTGTTCACATTCTTAAATAACTTTCAAACATAATATTTATACAGGAGTTACTGCATGTGTGTCCAAAACACCTGTAAAATTCAAAAGACCAAATCAGTAAGAAAAGAGGGCACAGCATACATTGAAAAGTAACATTTATAATAAATACACAAAATCCATTCGTGAGCAATTGTGAAAGTTTGTTAATTTTGTCTTGTAAGTGTTGTTTTATCACTCCACTAGTGTCCATCTTATTCAGATAGCACTATTTTGTTTGTTGGACTCTCCTTTGAGAACTGTCAACATTCGGTGTTTATAGGAATAAATGCAAATTAAGAATTTGAGTGGTAGTCTTTCTGCTTGAGAGTGTTTGACTAAGTTGATATTTTTTAGTGCAACTTTACAGCTATCTATGATGTGGGATCACATGAAGCATCAGCACGAAAAGTAAGTTATTCTGTTTTACACTTAATCTGTTACAACTGAATCACATCTGACTATTGCACTGAGAGCTGCACATTCATTAACGTTTGAGGCTGGTAAACAAAGTGCCACACTCTGGTAAAACCTGCAGATAAAATAAAAAAATGACGTGTGAAGAAATCACCATGTAAAATCACTAAGAAAATAAGTTAGGCCATACAAAAATTGTTTATGATGCATACAGAATATAGAAAACTCAAATGATGAGCAATTTGTAAGGTTTGTTACACGTTTGTAAGTATGGTTTTGCAAATGACTTTTTATTACACCACTAGATTAGTCATCTTGTTGAGATGACACTGTTCACATTTTTTTGTTTGTTGGCCTGTGTTTAGTTTTAGGCGAAGACAAACCGATGTAAGTTCATGCTATTCCGCACATGGGAAACCGTGTGTGATAAACGCAGACCTTTCATTTAAGAGGCTTTTTAAATATATGACTGAGCTTTCTCTTTTTGACAAATCAGTATTTCATATTATATTACATTATACTTAATATTATATTAAGTTGTTTAACATCCGCAGAATTGTTTATTTCAACGTCCCGCTTAACATTAAAAATTATAGTTTGTTTTCAATTGTTATCACCATCTTCTTTGACTCAAATAAAGGTACTATATGTGCTTAAAATCTTTGTACATTTTTTGCTCTTCTGTCAGATTTGTTAGAGGAACTATGCCACACAGTTGTAATGCAAACTCATTAAGAACTATAAAGTTACTGTCACGGTTCATGAGTGCGCTGCTTCCTGCTTGTCTCGTGCATTTGTTATTGTTGTCTGTGTGCCATGCGCGTGTGTGTGTGGGTGTCACAGGATCAATTATCAGTCAATCATCTCATCTGTAATCAGCTCGGCGCCAGCTGCCACTCATCTCCAGTTCCTTTAAAGACTCACTGAATTCTTCTCTCATTGTCAGATCGTTGGTCGATGTTTGTGCTGTGTTTCCTGTTGTGTTTCCTGTTTCCCGTGAGTTGGTTTCTTCCTGGAGTCCTGTGCTGTGTGTTCTTCGTGTCTGGATCCTGTCTTCACCTTCACGCCGTTTCACCGCCGGATTCATCGCGACCATCTAGTCCCTGCGCCACCCTGCTTCAGCCGTCTGACCCTCACCATCTGCCTGAGTCTGAACTTCTGTGTTTAAGTGTTTAATAAACATACATTCTTGAGATCGCCTGCATTTGCTTCCTTTTTCCAGTGCGTCATGACAGTTACATGTCCTTGTAAAGACTATGAATAAAATTCAAACATATTCGTTATACAGGATTTATGTGTGCACAAAAGTAAATTCAAGAGGTCAATTTATTATGAAAGAGTGTAAGGCATATAGGAAAAGAGACAATTAGCCATAAAGAATACAGAAATCCTCTCTCCTGGTCTATTGTGAAAGTTTATGTCGATACAGTATGGAAAATGATATTTTTCCACTAATCGATGACCCGCTTTACATTTAGTTTCTCTGTTTTATACAGTTTGTAAAGACTACTCTCTGAGCGTGGTCAAACATGTTCATAGGAATAATGAAAACATGAACAAATACCGCATTTTGAGAATTAAATGTCAGTCCTTCTACATGACACTGCTTGAGACAAAAAAAAAAAAGAAATTTATTTTAGGACATCTTTCTGGTCTATCTACGCTGTGGGATCGCAAGACACAACGACCCAACATGAAAAGTGAGTTATGCCGTTTTTCTGTTACCTATTTAACCATTACACTTCAAACTTTTCGAACTATTACACTTAAAACTCTGCATTTCACCGCACAGTCATAGATACACAGTTCTTTTGTGTTTGTCTCTAAACAACTGTTAAGTAAATGAACTACAGTTGATAAGTAGTCATTTTAAGTGAAAGGTGCAATGTTTCTGTCCATGCCAATACTTTGACACCAGTGTTTTAGGCGTCTGTCTTTTAGGTTTGATCCAGAAAACAGACGGTGTGTTTTATGTCTTAATATTTTGTTCTCCTTTTCTTTTCTTTTTTTAATGAAAACATGCAGTTTTTGTTCACATCAGCAGAGTACCAAAATGTTTTAGTATATCATAAATTTCAATAGTTAGCTACACTGTAAAAAATTTGCTGTAGTTATGCAGCTGTTTGCCAGTAACTTACTGTAGATTTAAATCGATGTTATTTACTGGCAACAGTTTGCTCAAAGTTAAATGAACATTAAACATTAACAAGTCTTTGTCTTTACAGAATAAAACTATAAAATAACAACCTAATGCAAAGCATTCTGGGAACCAGAAATCTTCATCAACCTTTTTCTGTTTTTTTCCTTCAGATTTTGGTTCCCAGAATGCTTTGCATGAGGCTGTTATTTTAGTTTTATTCTGTAAAGACAAAGACTTGTTAATGTTTAATGTTCATTTAACTTTGAGCAAACTGTTGCCAGTAAATAACATCAATTTAAATCTACAGTAAGTTACTGGCAAGTAGCTGCCAATAATACTGTAATTTCTACAGATTTTTTTAACAGTGTAGCAAATGCAAGTAAACTGTTTATTACTGTGATAATTTACAGTTATATGTGAAACAAGCTCAATCACATCAGAGTTGAATTGGAACAGTTATTGTCACGCATGTTTAACAGTGCTAGTGTTCTTGGCCTCATCAAAGTTCACACAAGGCACAACGTTTTCACTGTGGTGCGTTTCATTCTTCCAAAGTTCCATTGCTTCAAAGTTTAATTGTAGCATGTAACAGTTTGGAGACATTTTTTAAAAAAAATTTTTATGCTACTTTGATTTTGTGTGCACTTTTCCTGAAACAAACTGTTTTAGAAACTTTTAACCATGTGTGTGTGTGTGTGTGTGTGTGTGTGTGTGTGTGTGTGTGTGTGTGTGTGTGTGTGTGTGTGCGCGTGTGTGTGTGTGTGTGTGTCTGTCTTCCTTACACTTTGAAAAACAACTGTTTCCTCTAATCTGCTGTAATTTTAGTGAGCTCTAGGTGTTCTCGGCTTCTCTTTGTTCAAATAAGACAATGCTCCCATGAATTTTGGGGTGGTATGTGGATATAGAATGCTGCACAAGGAACTCTTAAATATTTCATCTAATAAAACATCTATGTAGTGTTTTTAAAAACACCGTAAAACAAAGGTGTGAGTGAAGACATCTTTCTATCAGAGACCTTCACAATCTATGATGTAAAACAAAATACAGTGCATCAGAGTACAACGATTTACCAGCAAATTACTGTAATCACTTTTGTTTGAAGAAAAAAAAAAAAAACTGGTTAATCTCACTAAGTGTGGTGTTTCATGACTACTGAAGGTGTCACATCCTTAGAGCATTGCAACCCTGGATGTTTCTCACCTACAGCCCAGCCTCCTGAAGCCTCCTAATTTAAACTAGATGTACCGCATGGCGGTACAAAATATGACCGCCGCTCAGGCCTGCACTGGCTTTCCACAAAAATAAATGACGTGGAGCAATTTGGCTGTATTGCGTGTTTATGTATATAAGTTGTATATTTTAAAAGACTGTCTGGAGTATTCCTGTGGATCATGGATAATTTAGAGTTTTGTAATTATTTGCCATTACTATTTAAGTTTTATATCAAAAGTCATTAGTTTAGACACTTAACATCCATAATGTGAAAACGTCACATCCATAACAGTGGTTAACAGTAAAAAGCGACTGAAGTGCCCTTGAGCAAGGCACCTAACCCCTCACTGCTCCCCGAGCGCCGCTGTTGTTGCAGGCAGCTCACTGCGCCGAGATTAGTGTGTGCTTCACCTCACTGTGTGTTCACTGTGTGCTGAGTGTGTTTCACTAATTCACGGATTGGGATAAATGCAGAGACCAAATTTCCCTCACGGGATCAAAATAGTATATATACTTATACTTATACATATACTAAGTATGAAAAATCTGTTTTGTTTTTTCAAAGGACCCTCCCATTCAATTTCTACAAACCTCTACCAAACGGTTGAGGTGCCTGTTGATGGTAAAAGTGAGTTATCTGACTTTGGCATGGGTTTGTTGTGTTTTACTGAAATAAAAAACATTTTTTCCCCAAAAAAGTGGTTTTATCTTCTAGCCCTGGTCCCAGAGTTTTAAAAAAAACAATGTTAACAAAAATTAAACTCATTCCCACTGTACCTAGTAGAACACTTAAGTAAATGTCCCATTGAAATTAATGGGATTTTATGGATTTAGGTGAAGAAAGTGTACACATAATACATTTTGGTCTGTACCATGAAGAGAAAACTGATTCAACTATATAAACTATATATTTTCTGAATTCGTAGACTCTCAGGATGTGATCTAACATGGCATGAAACATGTCCCACCCACCTCATTAGTATACTGCCCAAGCATAACACATTGGGTATTGGAAAATCGGGTATATGGCTGATACCTAAAAAAAGTATTATTATGTGCATGTCTGTGTGTGTGTGTGTATGTGTGTGTCTGTGTGTGTGTGTGTCTGTGCGTGTATGTATGCGTGCGTACATGTGTGTGCGCGTGTGTGTTTGTGTGTGAGGCCGATGAGTGTACAGTAACTAAATGTGCACATAAATGAATTTATTTTATACCCGCCCCCCCCCCCCCATGGATGAAATTCTACGAAACTTAGCATACCCCCAGAGGATGTCAAGTTAATCATACACATGAAATATGGTGCAGTTCTGAACATCTCAACTGAAGATAGGGGCGATTAAAGCAGAATAATATTGCATTTTAATTTTTTATGGGAGGGGCGCAAATCACAAATGACTGATTATGGGCTAGGTTGATGTGGGCCCTTAAGAGCAACATACCATAAAAATGTCTTCATCCTCGGTGCCACGGTTCAGGTAGTTATTTAGGAAAAACTGCATTTTTTGGGTTTGGGGGGCCCAGCGCGGGGGGGAGGGGCCCCCGGGGACCAAACGAAATTTTTCCTTAGAAGTCTAGTGGGGCTACATGCCCACCAAATTTCATGTTCCCCGGTGTTTCGGTGTCCCTGGTATCGTTGACGAAAAATTCAGATGAGAAAAAAAAAAAAAAAAAAAAAACTTTGACAATCGATTATGGGCTAGGTTGATGTGGGCCCTTAAGACCAACATACCATAAAAATGTCTTCATCCTCGGTGCCACGGTTCAGGTAACTATTTAGGAAAAACTGCATTTTTTGGGTTTGGGGGGGGCCCAGCGCGGGGGGGGGAGTGGCCCCCGGGGACCAAACGAAATTTTTCCTTAGAAGTCTAGTGGGGCTACATGCCCACCAAATTTCATGTTCCCCGGTGCTTCGGTGTCCCTGGTATCGTTGACGAAAAATTCAGTAAGGTGACGGGAAAAAAAAAAAAAAAAACTTTGACAATCCCTATATGACCGCTTTCGCTAGCTACGCTAGCGGCGGTCATAATAAGATTTAGGATAGTAAGTAAAACTCTAGTGTTACAATGGCTACTCCAAAAACTCCTGAAACATCTAGAGAGATGTGTGTAACAAAAACAAGAACAGCAACAGATGAACAGTTAACAAGCTTAAACAGATGAAGACCTTCACTATCCATTCCAGAAAATTAGTTTGACAAAGTTTCTACGTGAAGATGAAGATATTGTGAAACAGGACTTTCCGATGTCTGATGATCGTGTAGTAGGAAGATTTGTGTTTGACAAGGGGTCACACACACAGTCAAACTCTACGCTATGGAACCTTACGAAGATTATACATCGAATGTGCTTATCTGCTTTTGACTGCCATAGACTAGCCATTTTACTACACCAAAAAAAAAAAAAGAAGATTTTATTGGTATTAGTGAAAAATAAAAATAAATATTTTTTTCAACTGGGATGGCACCACACCCGATGTGTGATACGTGTCAAAGCAGTGTTAAGTCTCTGGTCACGTTCATACACACCAGAATGCTGCAAAATGAGTCTATATTTTCAGTGGAGCGACATACACACCGTTTTCTCAACAATAGACAAAGCTGTTAAAGTTGAGTTTCATTTATTTTGAGCATTGCTAAATGATAGATTAGTATTCAATCATGGTGATGGGTGTGAATATGTATTGAATAGGGCCATGTTACAGCAAACCTGAAGATTTGTTCATTGTACTCTATGATATTGTAATGTATTGAGTTGCTTCTGTTTCTATTACTTGGCCCCATCTCTGTGTTCTATATGTTTAATTGTTTCTTGTTTAATAAAACTGTGATTGGATCCAATTTCCATTGCTTCTAAGCATTTCTATGATACAGACTTGATCATGTTTTATTCAGATTGTGGAATACTGTTTAAAAGTGTTTGTATATTTTGAAAAACATTTAAATTATTATTGATCTGTGCTGTTATATGCAACATTGCAAAGATCAATATAAAGGTTAATATAACGTTACACTCACTTCTCCTGGAGGTGCAGCAGGAACACGAATAGTTGGTACCGATCCTTTTTTCAGGAGCAGCTTCTTAGCAAAACCAGCGTTATACTGACCCTCGTTTATAAAGCAGTCTGGTGAGAAATTATTCGCACAAACATGAAAGCATTGACGTTGATCGTGGGGAATATTCCCTTCGAAAACAAACTCACCAGTGCTGACGAGAATAGCCTCTTACTGGAGAAAAACATGAGCTGCAAAACTGCCAGAAATGAAAGGAAATCCCGAAGTGAAATGACTCTTAGAGATAAGTTAGAGATAAGAGATAAGTTCTCCTCTGAGGTCTTTATGTGTGTGTGTGTGTGTGTGTGTGTGTGTGAGAGAGAGAGAGAGAGAGAGAGAGAGAGAGAGAGAGAGAGAGAGAGAGAGAGAGAGAGAGAGAGAGAGAGAGAGAGAGAGAGATTTTTTACTTTTTACTTATCTCTTTAATTATAACTATTAACACAAAAAATACATAGCCTACACCTTTAACACATTAATTCATAAATACATAATCCTAATAAAATATATAAAAAAATAAAAATAAAAAAAACTTTATTTTATTTTAAAATTGTTTATTTTAAAACAATACATTACGTCCTCCCTCTTCATTGGGTTGACATAAAATATTCCCAACACCCCATAAATAGAAAAAAGATTCAGTATAATTCAACAATTCATACTTTTTACCAGAGCTCTGAACATCAGTATCACTATTAAACTGCATTTTCACTTTATTGTCAGCCAAATACACATTTTTGCCTTACCAAATAAACCTTATAATCAAAACACTTTCTCCCTCTTTATGATACTTGAGGTAAAATCCAATTCCCTTTTGATAATCTATTACAACTTTTATCTTTATCACATTCCCAGTTTTTTCTTTGATGTACTTCTGAACCTAAAAAGATGCCTAAAAACTTAAATTTACCTTTACCACTTTACATTTCCAGGGATAACAGGTTTTGCATTGCCATGACAGCATTTCTCTTTATCATTGCTCCAAAATGCTTCCGTTTTACTCCAGTTCAGTTTTGCAGATGACGCTCTCTCATATAAAGAGAAACTGTAATTAACAAAATCAATATCTCTTTGATCTTTCACAATTACCAGGGGTAGTTGACAAATGACCAAGAAAAAGTACTTTTTACTTTTTTGGAAAACATAACTTTTTAAGAAAAAATAAATACATTTATGGAGTATGAAAACTGTTTGAAATTGTACCCATCTAAGAGGAGATGTAACTCTCCTAATGCCAAACTTGACTCTTTTTTTTAAAAGATATTTTAAAATAAGTATATTTTTCTGTTGTTTTATGTTTGTCATACCAGGACAAAACGTCACATCAAAGGACAAAGATAGTCATTGCGTAAAAAGTGTCAGAATATATAGTGTTTATTGTAACAATTATAAAGGAGGACATTTGTTTTTTGTTGAAACTTTATCTATTTGTTTTAATAGCTTCTTAAGGAGGTCTTGTCCTATGGTGTGACATCTGTGTCCTATGGTGTGACAGGCCAAAGTGCCACACCAAAAGACATTTCCTGTGACATTTCCTGTCACACCAAATGACATTTGCACTTTTGTGGCAGTAAATAACCATGATAATACTAGCTGAACTGTCATTTCAGTTGGCATGATACATTTGCATAATATTACATAGTGCTGCTGTTAAAAATACAAATTTGAATTAAAAAATGAAATTTTGGGGTGTCACACTAAAGGACAAAAAAACTTAACTTCAGTGGTCTGAAAACATAATAAATATTAAATTAAATATTTGAACAATTCTGAGAGAAATACTGACCATGTGCACTGCTCATGGGCTTCATAGGGGTCTTCAGTCACATGACCTTGAATGGGGTCTTTCAACTAAATGTAGTTGTCCATGATATTGCCCAACTTAATATCAGGTTATTGCATAACACCAAAGGACATTTTTTTCTGTGACAAACTTTATGAAATTTCTACACTTTTAGAAATGTATGTATAGGAAAAGTGATGGCCACTTAGTGAAATAGACACTTGCACAATTATGCCAGGAGTGTTCATTAAGATTTTGAGATTTGGAAAAAATAAAAAATAACTCGGGTATTAAAACAACAAATTCATGTAAAACAAGAAAATGTTTAACCATTTACAGTATTCTAAATGATGAAAATGTGAAATAAATATTTTTTTATCTTCTGTGACGGTGAAAAAGCCACGTCACGTCAACTACCTGTTAACTTAAACGCATTGCAATTGCCTTCAACCTTTAGACCAGACAGTTATTTTCTTAACATTAATATGAGTGGTTCCCCTGCTAAAGCGTATAACTAACCGGGCGGACAGTGGGCATCCTTGTCTTAAACTTTTAAGCAACCTTATTGGTTTACTTAACTTAACACCTATTTTTAGAATACATTCATATATAAGAGTTTGATCCAAGACATAAAACCATCTCCAAAAACACTCATTGTTTTATACAGAAAACCATGATCCACTCTATCGAATGCTTTTCCTGACCCAGGAACAGAAAGCCAACATTCACTTCATATAGTTTAGAGTAATCTAAAATGTCTCTGATCATAAAAATGTCATCATATATGGTTCTTTCTGGAATGCAGTAGAATTGATCTTGAGCCATTACATCTCTTATACAGTTTTCAGCCTATTTGCCAACACTTTAGCTATTAGCTTATAATCAGTTGTTAGAATTGAAAGAGGCCTCCAGTTTTTGAGATCACTCAAGTCACCCTTTTTTGGTTATAGTGTTAATACTGCCCGTTGGCAACTTGTGGGAAGGCGTTTTTCTTTAAAACACTCTTGGATCACCTCATTAAAGTCTTTTTCGATGGTTCCACACAGCTTTAAAAAAGTCCACTGATAGTCCATCAACTCCTGGTACTCTCTCAGGCTTCATCTGTTTAACGGCATCAGTTTACTCCTCAAATGATGCAGAACTGTGCAGATTCTCAGTGTTTTAGTGAGAGAAGGAAACCGCTGCAGTGTCTGTGACGCATGAAGTCCTTCTTATCTTATCAGATCTTATCAGGGCACCTTTAGCCCGCACTTGCAACAAATCTTCAAGATCTCGTTTCTTTTCACCCAACATGCCAGCTGAAGATGAATTACATTTCTTAATCATACCAGATGTGATGTGTAAAATCTCTTGTTCTTTTTCAGAATTTTTTTTTTTATTTTTCTTGTTGAAAAACATGTATACTGCTGACAAAATATTTTTATTTGTGTATTTCCTATTTCCCACCATTGTATCAAATTATCACATTAATTTTTCTTAGAACATTAAATTTCAAATACAGACTTTTAAATTTAGATTGTGTCAAAACAATATTGACTATAATAAAATTGTGATCTGATAGACAGCATGGAAAAATATTACGCCCCATTATTCTATTATTTTCAGCACACTTGACATAAAACCTGTCCAGTCTTGCTACACTTATCATTCCCTGCTAAACTTTTGTCCATGTATATTGCTTCATCTCTTTATTCCTGTCTCTCCATACATCGACCAAATCATTCTGAACTATAATACTTTTTAAAACAGAAACTGATACAGGATTTAGTTCCTTACATCTTCTGATGCTAAGCTAGGGCACATCATCAGTGATGTTCCTGATCTCATTAGGTGTTTCAGGTCTTTTGAAACAACAGACACCCTCTTTCAGGCGACCCAGCTGAGGTTGATCAGGCCTCAGCTTGTGCCCTAGCAGCATTTAACCACGGATCCGCTCTTTTGATCCAGAGCCCACCTCGAAGCCTTCTCTGCAGCCTCTTAGCTATTGCTAACAGCCCTTCTCCTTCTCTCACCTGTGATGCCGAGTGCAGTGTAGAGGGACTTCCCTGCAAAGCCTCTGCACCTCAACTCCACAGGTAAGCACCTTGCCTTCCGCTGACGAGGCCATCATATTTCTCCCTCTTCCTCCAAGGCTTCCTCCATACAGTCATCTACGGGTTAAAAATATTACTTCTGAATCTTTAAGCCTAAGAAACTCAACAACAACAAATGACTGAAAAACAAAACAAAAATTCGGATAGATCCCACAACCATGTGCTTTATTTTTTCCATTTTGACAGGTTTACATTATCTTTTTGAGTTTTATGTACATTCATTTTTGTTTTGATATGACCTCACAGCCCACCATCTTCTGAGCTATCGCCACTGATTTTATAAACGTAATAACATCGGAGAATTTTTAGCGCAATTTTCCACCGGACAAAATTGCGATTGTTAACTCATGATTTCTGTTCTGTCTGTGCGCACCAATCTTGCACTTCTATCTACTCCTCAACCAGACCACCTAGAGACTTCGGGTTTTCGGCATTATGTTAAGGAAGGTCTAATCTCGGGAACGCAAAAAAAAAAAAAAAAAAAAAAAACGGAAAAGATTTACTATCTCTTAGTGTTGTGATCCCATGAGGTCCGAAAATTGCGCTAAAACACTCACCGAGTTTTTATTACTTGTTTTTCTTTCTCCCTTTAGTTAAATCCAGAAACTCATTTAATTCTTTGACAGAACAAACGTCCTCAAACGACTGACTGCAATCAATCTCCGAAAACTCCAAACAATTGTCACAATCCTCCATCAGTTCTTCATCACTGTTTTCACTCTCCACAAGCACATTATTCTGTAACCCACTAACACTCAAAACCTCATCACCATAAACACATTCCTTATCCTTAACAGCAACAACAAACAATCGGGCCTACAGCATTATCACCAGCTCGCATTGATGAAATAAACTCACTCACCTCTGACTTTGAACTTGGATCTAAACTACTCTTCTCGGGTGGAGAACCAGTCTGAGGAATAACGCTGGGTTCACCTGCCGAAACTTTAGCCTCCGAATCCTTAACATTAACCCGGTTTATCTTTTGTTTTGTTTTTCTGGAATCATCACCACCTTTACAACTATTGGCCGTTTTTCTTTGTCTTGGCTTTCATTTTTTTTCTGCTTTGAACTGTTTGATCATCATTATTTCCTTCGTTCTTTTTGTTTTCTGATTGTTTCCTATGCGGTCACCTGAACTTCTTATGTCCTAAATCACCGCATTCAAAACAACACAAACTATCTGTCGTTGCAAAAATCATATAGGAACTGTCCCCTCGTTGAATGCAAAATGAGATATCCAATTCCTTAGATTGCGCATTTAAAAACATGAATAGCCTACTTGTCTTCAAAAAGTCATCACATGTGTTAATGCTGCGTTTTTTACACCCGAGCGGCACCATATTAATGGATCCAGCAAACTTTCCAAAGCGACTCAGTTCTTTTATAATTTGCTCACTGGAAATAAATGACGGCGCATTTGAAATGGTAACCCTAGTAGCAGGTGCGCGCAAAGGCATTACTTGCACCAGGGTATCAGAAACAACTATTCCTTTTTCAACAAATCTGTTTACGAATGTTTCATCTTTTAGAAACACCACCACCCCCTTGTTCATTCGTGAAGCCGATGCTATATTTTTGTGCCCTACAATCTTGCCCAATGCTAAAAGTACGTCTTCTACGGTAAATGATTGATCCGAGAACACTTTACACCCATTCTTGATAGATAACCCCGGCGTTCCCTCACCTGAAATAGACGCCATGGCCTTAATAAAATAATTAATCACACCAGTTTATTTTTCTTAAACTGTATAATAAACCAAAAATGTGCTGCTCTCACACCCCATGCCACACTTCCGCTCCCAGCATGCAACCCACATGCAGAGAGAGAGAAAGAGAGTGTGTGTGTGTGTGTGTGTGTGTGTGTGTGTGTGTGTGTGTGTGTGCATGTGTGCATGTGCGTGTGCGTGTGTGTGAGATGAGAGTGTGTGTGTGTGCGTGTGAGATGAGTGTGTGTGCGTGTGAGATGAGTGCGTGTGTGTGTGTGTGTGTGTGTGTGTGTGTTGCTTCCTGTCTCCATGTGTTCATGACACACAGCTGGAAAACGTCTCCGGTTACTATCGTAACCTCGGTTCCCTTAGAGGCAGGAACGAGACATTGCGTAGCTAACGCTGTGGGAACTCCTACCTTCTCCACTTTTGTTTAAATCTTATGGGCTAGCGCCAGCTTGGAACAGCTGGCCAAAGTATGCAAATACTGACAGGCTCACGGACAGTAAAAAAAGCAAAATCTGCAAATCTGAGAACACGGTGGCTAACGCAATGTCTCGTTCCAGCCTCTCAGGGAACCGAGGTTATGATAGTAACCAGAGACGTTCCCTTTCGAGAGTGGTAACTCTACATTGCGTAGCTAACGCTGCAGGAATTGATTAAATCCTGCCATGAGAGATAAGCCCGGAGAAATGGGGTCAAGCTACACCAGTCACAGAAGAGACGGACAGACAGCCAATAGCCGCGCCACTAGGAGTGCTCGCATCTGATAGGCGGAACTAGACCAATGAGACATCAGCTCCAACCCTATCGAAATTTCAATATCCAAACGCAATGAAAGGGAAGGCTGCACTGATCCAGGGCAGACACAACACAATAAGCACTCATGCATGAGGGTTAAACACAGTTTCAACAGCGGTAGTCAACAGCATAGCGGTAACCACTGCATAGAACTAGAAAGTTCACAATACATGAGTAAGAAACTTAACTCACCAAAAGCACTTGCAACACCACAGACGGTACATCAAGCTTGTTAAATCTGGCGAAGGTGTTCTGAGAAAACCAGCCAGTAGCAAGACATAAATCCTGGATAGACATGCCTCTAGACCATGCCCACGAAGAGGCAACCGCCCACGTCGAATGAGCTCTGGTGTTAAGGGGACAATCTTTCCCCTGGCATTTGAAAGCCAATGCGATAGCATCCACAATCCAGTGAGAAAGTCTCTGTTTTGAGACAGCACGTCCCTTAGTACATCCACCAAAGCACACAAAAAGCTGGTCCGACTGACGAAAGGC
Source organism: Vimba vimba (assembly GCA_022828995.1). NCBI lineage: Eukaryota > Metazoa > Chordata > Actinopteri > Cypriniformes > Leuciscidae > Vimba > Vimba vimba. Next base: position 37,069,489 of record CM040829.1, on the reverse strand, counting down.
GGCCGAGCGATTCACATGCATCCGCAAAGCCCTGAAGGGCAAACAGCGCTCTGAGCCTCAGCGTCAGTGTCAGGCGAGGATGACGGCTCAGCAGATAAAGCGGGTAGGGAAACAACCTGTGCTTTGAACGGAGTAGAGACGCACATAGCCCTGTCTCAGCCGGAGAGTAACAGATACAATCGTCGTTCACTGAGAACGCGTGTAAGTCTCCAATGCGCTTCGCAGAGGCGAGAGCAAGGAGCAAAGACGTTTTCAGGGACAGCAATCGAACGGCGGTAGAGAGAAAGCCCTCAAAACTAGAGCTAGATCTCATGGTGGCACCGATGGCGGCCGTGAAGGACACAATCTCCTCACTCCCCTGAGAAATCTGGTCACCAGAGTATGCTTTCCGATCGATTGCCCGTCAACCAGGGAACGAAACGAAGCAATAGCGGCCACATACACCTTCAGCGTGGATGGCAAACTCCCGCTATCCAGTCTGTGCTGTAGGAAGAACAAAACATCCGACACTGAACTGATCACCGGGTCGATATCAATGTCCTGGCATCATTTTGCAAAAACTCCCCATTTTAGAGCGTAAAGGCGCCTAGTAGAAGGCTCAGAGGCTTAAGCACTTTTTTTTTACATTTATTTGTATATTTATTTATGTATTTATTAATTTTTAATATTGGCAGCTTTGGAATTCCATAGTATAGTTATGTCAAGACAATACAGTAAACCAGATAGATAGATGAATTAGCAAACAATTTATCAAGTACATATCAGAGATTACCAGTAAAGACATGAACAAGAACACTAAACACAAGAACACTAAACACAGCGCCCCCAGTGGCCAGGAAATATTCAAAAATATTGTGAAGGCACTGTATTTGTGTACACCCAAATCATCTATATATATATTCTTCCCTGCTTTATAGTCTTAAATATTCAAAATACCACTAACAAAGATTAGTAAAAAAAAGATTCATACTCAAAAACATATCAACCAATCCATACCAATCATATGAACCAACATGCATGTTCAATAAAGGTTATCATATTGAAAACTTTGGAGTGGTGGTTCCACATTTTCTTTATCTCTGCAGCAGCAGCCATTGATAAGTGCAGTAATGAACATAATAAAGCTAAATACAAGGAGCATAACACAACCATATTTCTGTGGAAATAAAAACAGTCAGTCAGTTAATTAATACAATAACTATTTTTATAGTCATTCAGAAGATACTTTTATCCAAAGTGTTATTACAGGGATAATGACTGTGAAGCCGTATAGTCTTGCTTAAGGGCCAAATACAGGGTGATTTCAGATTCATAGCTTCCCATTGGTACACATTTTTATGCATTTTAAAACACTGAAACTTAGATAACAGCAAATATTTTTGCATGAACTACTTTAGAGACAAACAAATCTGCTTAAGTATAAAATATACAATTAGTTTAGTTAAAAATGTTATGGTGCACTGCTAATTCTGTGTGTGTGTGTGTGTGTGTGTGTGTGTGTGTGTGTGTGTGTGTGTGTGTGTGTATGTGTGTGTGTGTGTGTGTGTGTGTGTGTGTGTGTGTGTGTGTGTGTAAGATGTAGACTGAGTGGAATCCATAAGCATTTCTTTATTAAAGGATCTGAACATAAAATCCAAACAATAGTCACAACTCGTAGTCAGGTCACAGGCCTTGGTCGAAGCACAGGTAAAACAATCCAATAGCAGACAAATCCAAAAAACAGCAATCCAAAAGCATGAGTCAAAAGGCAAAACAATGGTCATAACTGTAGTCATCAAAAGAGAATAGAACGCTTAGTAAGGCAATTTGAGTGTTTGGGCCAGTACTTCCAGTGAAAACTTACGGTGATCTGACAGCGAGAGCGAGAGACAACAGCGACCGAGTTCCATTGCCACAGAGATATTTTTTATCACAATGAGTGTTTTTAGGATTCAAGAGAGGCGACTTGCCTTTCAGAGGGTGACAGCCTCAGCACTTCATCTTTGTGTGCCGTTATATACCATTTTGTCACGTTAAAAGAAGTCAGCTTTCATGCATTCCCCGTTGACGCTGCGGTACGGGCTGAGTGGATGCAGAAAATCCGGAGGGATCACTTCAACCCGACCAAATTTTTAAATGCATATAATTTTCAGTGTATTTCACCTGTGCGTGTATATGCTTTCTACTGCATTTATTTTGTGCAAGTGAGATGAGTAAAGATCTGTTTCATAAATAATAATAATCTGTCTGGTGTTTATAAGCAGCACATACAGTATTTTACTACATGTAAAATATACACAAACTTACATATATTAAATTGTTTGTGGTACCTACAGTAAAAAATGTAAATGTAAAATATGTGATGATAATATTGATCGAGCAATTGATGTAAGTAAGTAAAAATATATGCGCAGAATTGAGAAAATAGTATTTATGGAGATAAATTGTAGCCTATCACAGGGCAAACGTGAATGTTCACGGTGCATTTTATGCAAACAACTCTAATAGTAGTTGTAACTCTATATTTACAGTAGGCATAAGTGTCATTGCGTATGCATATGCAGCATGAGTAAAATACAATCTTCTGTTCTTGAACAGTTGTATTTCATTCATTAATCTGACTATGCATCCGTGCATTTAATTGCCATTGGCTCGTGTGATAGTAATATGGATCTTAGTAGTATTTTAAGTGATATAATTGATTCTATAAACAACTATAAAAGATAAATTTCGGCTTTCTCCAGCTCCCTGCACTGGGCGTAATGCGAAATCGGAAGTGTCTAAGCACACACTCGCTGATCCGAAATCCAAAATGGCGGCCACGTGCAACTAGCCTATTGGGAGAAACTGTGATGTGCAATATGGCGGAATAGGAATAATCCCGCCTTCTAAGTAAATGAGGCAATCGCTGATTGGTAAAGTCATTGCATCACTGCAACTGCCATTAGAAGCTGGCGCTTAGGACTGCACATGCGCATTGGTTTGGCATATTGAATGGTTGACACTATATAACAACCTATTAACTTATTTATATTTTTGAAAATTTCTTTGTCTCCTATTTTCTTACATAACCTATTACATTTCTGAATATTAAAAAAAGAATAAAAAAAAAAGCAGTATATACAGCATACCTGTGAACTGGCAGCAAAGGTCAAAGTCAATTCTCGTAGTTCGGTCTCATTTCTTCCTGGGATCGATTCAGTGGGTTTACACCATTTCAGATGATGCTCATCCTCAGAAACATACACTCCATTCCAGTCTGTGTCCCGACAGGCAAGATAATTACCATCAAGGAGCAGAAGGATGATCCACACAAATGGTGGAATTAGGCAAAGTATGAACTCTTTCAACTTTAAAAAATTACATGAACAGTTATAGCAATGTCGGGGTATAGGTTTAAATGGCTGTAAAGCTATACACATTAAAGAAAAAAAGAAAAAGCAAGGTGCAGCGAAGAACCAGTTTGATACGTTTGCATTCAGCTCAGATTTGCATGGGCATGAAAATTGGTCATCAAAAAGCCCCTCCAATGGGACTAACAAAAGACTGAAAACAGCAGTTTTGGACAGTCCATTTTTTACATTTTTTTGAAAATCTTGTGTTTAAGACATCTTCTGAGGCTCACACAGGTGCTCTTGATTGATGATGTTTGATTGCTTCTCTCGAGATGTTTAAAGATGGACAGGTCCCCTTAAATGAAAATATCTTAATTATTTCATATCCAACAAGTAAAGAACAGACATTACATTTACAAACACCTTAAATGACAGATACATTTTATTTGTTATTAAATACTGTATTTTAGCTAAGAAAGAAATACAATCCATCCATCATTCTCAGAACTGCTATCTTCTGTACGTCAGAACTTCAGAACTTCAGGTGTCAGGGCAAACTGTTCAGCACGATAATGACATACTTGCCCTGGTGGAACTATTTAAGCACCAGCCGGGCCGGGAATTTGCCGATTCCCTGGCTTCAGGAAAAACCTCTTGGCAAGGCTTGATTACAGAGAGATTTGGAATTGGATGAGGGCCAAAATTTAAGACTGGCGGAATGTACCAATTTAAACATCACATAGTGTAGGATGGACACTGACTGTAAATAATTCTGTCTTTTTATTTGTATTTATCAACAACAATGGTTGTTCTTAAAATCTTTTTCTTTTTTTAAAGTTATTCTGCTGTTTTTGTACGTTGTCTATATTAAAAAGATGTTGATTGGCAGTGAGAAAACACTCATTCTTAAGTAATTTCAACACAGAGGACACAATATTTTCACACAGTCATAATAGGTGTAAAGATTTTTATTGTCAATGCTGAGTATTTACAATTATTAACATTGTTTCAACAGTAAGTCTGAGCTCTTAAAGGTGAACTAAGTAACTTTTTTACCTTAACTGAACAGCTTCAGAGTCATTGGAATGGTTATATTACTTATTTCGGGTTGAATGGTGGTCGTTTCGCACCCCCCTGGTGCCCGTGAGCGGAAAATCCGCACTTGCAACTTTGAGCCGGCGGGCCGCCGGCCGTCACATCAGGAAGTATCGCGTGATATCAGGTCTCGCGATGTAAACAATTGCTTTACGGCCAAAAGAAATCTGCTAAAATGCTGTCATTATTGCGCTCCCTCACGCTGATCGAACCCGAATGAAGAAGACATTTTAAAGAATGTCCCATCTGCTTTGATGTCATTGATCTACTAGCCTCTGGTGTCTGAGAATCACCAACGAGTTTTTACAACAGTGTTGTCAAATATCTATTCCGAAGCTGTGGGGGGAGCTCTAGAGAGAAACCTGCGAGCAAAAAGCGAGAATACAGCGAAGAAATCCCGAAACTACTGAGCCCTGCTTTAAGCAAAGAAACGCCAGATTCAGAGCTGCTACATGTTGATAGCTTGTGGTCATGCTCCCAATCCTCCTTATCAAAGTAGCCCATGAAATTCATATCTGGCATCAAAGAGTCATCATGACGCTCAGCAGACTCACAGAACTGAAAGTCTCCAAATACCTCATACATTATCCTTAGAATTCAACTGAACAACTGAATCAATAAGCTCAGTTTATTCTGTGCAAGCTGTGGCACTAGTGTACCATCATGTGTTTTCTATAACCAGACTTTCCCTGTATTTCTGCAAAAGATCTTTAATTAGCTCTTGGTCCTCTGAGGTAACTTTTCTATATTGATCAGGTGAAGAAATCTCTTGTAACTCTTCAAAGTTGGGTAGTGGCACCACACAACCTGCAGAGTTACACTTACAAACAGAGTGACAGAACACTCGCCTAACTATTTTTAATGTCCGGCAATATATAATAGACTAGTTGCACGTGGCCGCCATTTTGGATTTCGGATCAGCGAGTGTGTGCTTAGACACTTCCGGTTTCGAATTACGCCCAGTGCAGGGAGCTGGAGAAAGCCGAAATGTATCTTTGTATGTATATTGAAATGTATGTATAGTTGTTTATAGAATCAATTATCACTTAAAATACTACTAAGATCCATATTGCTATCACACGAGCCAATGGCAATTAAATGCACGGATGCATAGTCAGATTAATGAATGAAATACAACTGTTAACGAACAGAAGATTGTATTTGACTCATGCTGCATACACATAGGCAATGACAATTATGCCTACTGTAAATATAGAGTTACAACTACGATTAGAGTTTTTTGCATAAAATGCACCGTGAACATGGTGACACGTTCCACAACAACGGTGACACGACCACAACAATGGGGTGGCTCCATTCTTTTGGCCACCGGCAGGGCTAGCTGGTAAATTAGGCTTTTACCAAAGCCGGTCGGTAGTAAGGCAAACACATCCTTCTTTTGTAGGAATTGTTCCAGGGCAAGTTCCTGTTCCGCTTTCAAAGAAAACTTGCCTTTTAAATCTTTTAAAACAGTAGCGGCAGCGGCATCAACAGATTGCTGCGCTTCGGTGGCCGCCTTCACTTCTCTATCATCATTGTGTTAAACCTGCCAAAGTGCGCCAGGTGGATAAGCCAGTTTGTGATTGGTTCCCGCAAATTTGTAACGGAAGCAGCAGAGATAAATGTACAGGTGTCCAGTCTGAGCTGCAGGACGGAAAAAAAAACAGCGGCAGATCAGGCTGGGTTTACCCAGTCTAGGTGCGCGTCATATGCGTGTATATTAGATGCGTAGCGTGCCAGTCTCAAAGTGACAGTAGCCTAATAGTAAACATGGTGCCGCTTGTCCTTAAAGGGATAGTTCAGCCAAAAATGACAATTCTGTTATTTATTACTCTCTATTGTTGTTCCAAACCTGTATTAATTTCTTTTATAATGCTAAACACAAAAGAAGATATTTTGAAGAATGTGGCTAACCAGACAGTAGCTGTTTCCCATTGACTTCCATAGTATGAAAATATATTATATGGAAGTCACAGGGGACTGCAACTGTTTGGATACACATTCATCAAAATAACTTTTATTTTCAACAGAAATTGGAGTTTTGTAAATTTTATAGGATTTCTATAGGACTTAATTTTTAGTTAAAAGTGTTCAGTGACACAATATGCACTTCATACATTTCAGTGTGAACACTCACAAAACACACAGATTTGAGTTCTGTGACCAGACCCCATACACAAACACACAAACACACAGAGATCTGAGTTCAGTGAAGTCATAGAAAACCTGCTGTTACTCACAGTAAAGGAAGCCAATCAGCGAACGGGAGAAAGCTTAGAGAGGAACGGCTCACACACACACATGCACCTCCGGTTCAGCTCACACACCTCAGGGTATCTGTTAGGAATGAACGTGCTGCTACAGGAGCTGAATGTCCTCCAGCGGGAGTCGATCATCCGTGACATGAGGAGCCCAGAGCAGACAGAAAGACGGCTTCAGGCCCAGAGCAGAAACAATGCAGATTAACCAGTCTAAAGCATCTGAGCTAATGCAGATAAACCAGTCTAAAGCATCTGAGATATTCTTCAGATGATCACATACACACACACACACACACACACACACACACACACACATACCTGTTCGCCCAGATTCTTCTGTGCTGATGACGAATGGCCTCTTACTGGAGAAAAACATGAGCTGCAAAACGTCTCGGGTTACGACTGTAACCCTTGTTCCCTGAGAAAGGGAACAAGAACTGCGTCGATAAGACACTTTGGGGAACGCCCTTAGCGTAGCGGCTCTGAAACATGAATGAAACTAAGCCAATCTTGATTGGTGTGACGGCATACACGGAAGCTACAAAGGGACGCCGGCACACAACAGAGTTAGCTTCTGCGATGAAGCAAGTCGCTCCCAGGCAGGGGAAGGCGTGGTGGAGGGACGCAGTTCTCGTTCCCTTTGTCAGGGAACAAGGGTTACAGTCGTAACCCGAGACGTTCCCTTTCGAGGGAACTCGAACTGCGTGGATAAGACACTTTGGGGAACGAGTACCCACTATGCCACAACGAACCCTGCCTGTCCCAGTGTGAAGCTGCACACAGGCACACTTAGGACGAGAGCAATAGAGTGCCTGGCGTAGAAGGAAGGTGAGGTGGAGGATGAAAAACCTGCAGAACCGTAAGCCGTGCCACATTAAATGGCACTTAGGCACATTGCCCGGCCTGGGATGCAAGATAGCCTTAATGGCTATCTTAATGGCTAGCTGAGCAGGAACTGACTTCCTGCTCAGCTACTGTTCAGACGCTCTTGCTTACTGCTCTGTGCTTTGCTCTATCGCTTTTACATTTTATCTCCTATATTTTTATATTTTATTTCCTTTTATCACCTAATTTTAACTTCAGCAAATCAGCACAGTGCTCATACGACAAAGTTTGGATTACTACAAAAACGCAGAATTCTTTTACCCGACCAGCTTACATTCCGGGAAAGGAAAACACAACTGCCTCAAGGATAAGAGAAAATGCCTCTTCTGGAATCTACTTGCTGCACCAACTGCCACAGACTTTTACAAAGGATTGCAGTTCTTGAAACAAAGTTACTTACGGGACCACCAAACCAGACGGAGCACACAACAGAGCTTCGTCATGGACACCCTCAGCATATAGCCGGTGAGTCCCATGAAACTAGTGCTCCTCGACAGGTAGAGAAACAAGCCGATCGACTTACAAATCGATGGCACAAACAGGGAGCGAGACCCAAAGGCACTCGAGACATCAGATTGTCACAAGCATCACATATTGCCGCAGTAGAATTCTCTACCCCAGATACAGCTCTGAAAAGGATTGCAAACACTGGTCTCCTACCACCGCCTATACATCTTGAGAACAGATTTGAAGTACTAATGAATGTAAATGAGGAATCCCCAAACGTGATGAATGTGATCGAACACAGACTGAATCAGCCAGTAGCTAACACTGATGCTAACTGGCACTCAAGGTCGAGCAGACAGCAGGACACAGCTCAGAGCGCAGCCGAGCCCAGGACTCTGATAGTGGGGGACTCCATAATCAGAAACATTAACAGCAGGGATATAACTACGTGCTGCCTTCCACAAGCAACAACTTCTGATGTAAACAGGGATCTTCAGAACATTCTGATGAAACATAAGACTGCAAATCGACTCATCATTCATGTGGGGAAGAATGATATTCATAAAGAGCAGTCAGAACTCCTTAAGAAGGATTTCAATGAACTTTTTGAAACACTTAAAAGACTGAAAGTTCAAACATTCATCAGTGGACCACTCCCAGCAAGAGGACCAAACAGGTTTTCATGGTTGCTTGGGCTAGATACATGGCTGCAAAAAACCTGCAATATGAAAGGAGTGAACTTCATTGACAATTTCAATCTTTTCTGGAGTCAGAGACAACCGTTTCATCGGGATGGCCATCACCCAAACAAACTTGGTTCAAGAGTGTTAAAGGACAATATCTACTTCTCCCTCAATCATCCTTCTGCAGTGTGTGCCAATCCACTCAATCTGAATGGCACACACACACCTGGACACAGTATGAATGACCACGGGACTTCACTTCAGCAGCAAAATGGACATGCGGTTGACATATCACACAAGGACAATGCTAACACCACTCCGCCACAACAACCTCTGCTCACAGACTCAATCTCAGTTGAGCCCTGCCCACAGAGCTCAACACAGACAGACATATTAGAACTGCTCCAAGATTCAGCACCCAAGGACGACTTCCTGGACAACAGCCAGGGAAGCCAGGACAGCATATCACAGCCTCCGATAACACCAGCGAAACAGCCCCTTTCACCAGACACTTTATCCCTCTCTCCAGCATCGCCACTTCTGTGCTTCTCACAGAAAATGGAAGAACTGGTGTATGCTGGAACCAAACTATCCCATTATTTTGCTGCAAGCCCCCAGATACCAACCAAAAAACGGCAGGCACCTCAACCACCAAAGCCTGCGGGCCCAGCTTGCCCTCCCCCTGCCTCTGTGAGAGCTCTTCGGCCTCTGCCACAATGCCAGGGCCCACACCCTCCTCCATCTGCTCGAGGTGAACCAAAAACAACTGATAGCAGCTCTCAGTGATATGTGTTGGGTCCCTGCTATGATAACAGTAACTTTCTCAAATGTTTACAGAACAAGCGGGAACCCAGTGTGCCTGTATCAAAAAGAAAAGATTGCTGGAGAAACTTCATCAAAATATAACATGGGTGAGGATGAAGTTAAAGCCCAATAAGTGCAGAAGCATCTCCATCGTGAAAGGCCAAGTCACAGACCAAAGATTTCATGTTGGCGGAACACCTGTCCCAACTGTCTCAGAAATGCCAGTAAAGAGCTTGGGGAGATGGTATGATGCAAAGCTCAAAGACACCGAGCAGTTTGAACAACTAAAAAATTATACCAGCATGTACATGGAGCGCATCAACAAGACCTTGTTGCCAGGAAAACTCAAGTTATGGTGCTTTCAGTTTGGAATACTCCCAAGACTCTTGTGGCCGTTAACTGTGTCTGAGATCCCCATCACCAAGGTTGAAAAGTTGAAACAGCTGATAAGCACACAGCTGAAGCTCTGGCTTAGAATTCCACGTTGTTTAAGTTCCGTTGGACATTATGGACATGGCAAGTTGGAATTACCAATATCAGGGCTCGTGGAAGAGTTCAAATGCACCAAAGCAAGGCTCATCATGACCCTAACTGAATCTGAAGATGCAGTCATGCTGAAGCATCCCTGGAAGATCAGCATCTTCCCAGTAGAGGTGGAATGCAGGGGATTTGTCTACCACCAGTTTGCTGAGAGATATAGGGGTGAAGGGTCACTCTCTCCAACAGGCCATCAAGTCCATGTCAAGTGCTCCCGAAAAAAGCAATGACTGGTTCTGGATCAAGTGTAAGGACTGGGCAGCAAGGGAGAGACAGATGATTTGCGGTCAGGCTTAGGCCCGACTCAGGGAGAAGGACGCCCCTGCCATGCAAAGCCCATCAGGGATATGGAGGGTACGGCATGGAGGGGGGTGTACCTTGGACGCTGGGTACACCATTGAGCCTTCTGGAGATGTTGTGGGCTTCCGTCAACGAAATGTCATTGAAACAGGGTGCCCATCTGATGACCCTAATGACATACCTTATCCTCCTTTTCACCACTCCACACCGACTGCTACTGTCAAGAATTTCCTACTAAAGGCATTTAAACATCTTTAACCAATTCAACCAATTACAAATTAAAGATTCAGCTTTCTAATAAAGATATTTTATTGTATAAGAATAAGAGTTTGGAGGATAATTTATGTGTTTGTAAAATACCATATACACAAACAAAAATGTGCAAAGAATAAACCTGATATAACCTGAAATAGAATATGCAAGATGTAGAATTCTTGAAACCTTTTTTCTTGTTAATTCCTTTTACGTAACCCCCTGTATGGTTTACTTATTTCTCTCTCTTTTTTCCTCTTAATTCTACTACGATATGTGCATAAAAAGAAAAAATATCTGTTATTTAGGCAACATAAAGGAGAGATAAAGAATGTGCACTGGACTTTCTCTTCATCCATCATGTGTGAAGTGGTTTCTTTAAATATCTAAAGGAAATATCAGTGATAGTGATGCATTATTGTTCATTTATTAGGTGATGATGTGTTTGGACAATTAAAGCTGATATGAATCAACAAATAAACTGTAATATAACAACGCCCTTCAGTCGTGATTTATTCACTAAACAGCATGGCCTTTCGTACCTTATTGCTTACATAATATAATGGAATCAAAAGAAACAATTTAAAGGGATAGTTCACTTTTAAATAAATTTTGGTATGTTTTAGCTTACCTCAAGGGCATCCAAGATGTAGGTGTCTTTGTTTCCGCAGTAGTTTCAATTTTGATATTTTTAGGTCAAACCGTTCTTGTCTGTCAGTCATATAATGCAGGTCGATGGTCACTGTCTCAAAACACAAGCACAGAGTCCAAATTAAAACAATTCCCCATCGTCCAAATTAAACAATTCCCCATCGTAAGTACACATTGATGGCCTAAGACATGAAACGAGCGGTTTGTGTGAGAAAACGAACAGTATTTATATAGTTGTTATCTCTTGAAAACAGCACACGTCCAAATGATCTGACGGCGCAGGCGGGTATAGATGTATACACTAGATGTCGCCTTCGCTACTGCAGTTCATTGGAACGAAACCGTAGGTTCGAAACCGACATCTATGTATATATCTATACCCGCCCGCGCCGTCAGATCATTTGGACGTGTGCTGTTTTCAAGAGATAACAACGATATAAATACTGTTCGTTTTCTCACACAAACCGCTCGTTTCGTGTCTTAGGCCATCAATGTGTACTTACGATGGGGAATTGTTTCATTTGGACGATGGGGAATTGTTTTAATTTGGACTTTGTGCATGCTCTTTGAGACAGTGACCATAGACCTGCATTATATGACTGACAGACAAGAACGGTTTGACCTAAAAATATCCAAATTGAAACTACTGCGGAAAAAAAGACACATACATCTTGGATGCCCTTGAGGTAAGCTAAAACATACCAAAATTTATTTTCAAAGTGAACTATCCCTTTAAGAACAATATTAAAATTATAAACTAAAACTAAATTCATTTAAACAGCACACACACACACACATACAGACAGAAACACAAACTGATTAGCAAAAACTTTAAGCAAAAGCAAAAATTTTAAGGTTGCAGTGATTCAAACCTAAAATTCTTTAAAAAGATTATGCTGATTTTATGTGTGTGTATTTGTTTATTTAAAAACACATACATTTAATTATACCTTTAATTTAATGCAACACTGAGGGCAATTTTAATTGAACATGTATAGTTATATCAAGACAATACAGTAAACCAGATAGATAGATGAATTAGCAAACAATTTATCAAGTACAAATTAGAGATTACCAGTAAAGACATGAACAAGAACACTAAACACAGCGATGAAAATCTGTGTTTAGTGTTTATTCAGTGGCCAGGAAATATTCAAAAATATTGGGGTACTTTGTGAAGGCATTGTATTTGTGTACACCCAAATCAGCCTATATGTATATTCTTCCCTGCTTTATAGTCTTAAATATTCAAAAGACCACTAACAAAGATTAGAAAAAAGATTCAATCTCAAAAACATATCAACCAATCCATACCAATCATATGAACCAACATGCATGTTCAATAAAGGTTATCATTTTGAAAACTTTGGAGTGGTGGTTCCACATTTTCTTCATCACAGCAGCAGGCGCAACCGCAGCTGCAGTTGTATAGGTAATAAGGTTCACTACTATTACTTATGATTGGGAGAAACTGCGATGTGCAATATGGCGGAATAGTCTTCGCCTTCTAAGTAAACGAGCCAATTGCTGATTGGTAAAGTCATTGCATCACTGCAACTCCCATTAGAAGCTCGCTCTTAGGAATGCACATGCAAAAAAAAACAAAAAAACATACAGATTATAATATTATAATAAGATACCCTTCTTACGTCAGAAGGGGAGAGAAATCTGATCGGCTTATTTTTTGACATGCTTGCAAAGAAAGGCTTAACAAAACAAAGTTACTTGGTTTCACTTTTCACATTTTCTGGGTTAATAGATGCATTGGGGACCCGATTATAGCACTTGAAAATGGGAAAAGTCAGATGTTCATGATGTGTCCCTTCAAAGCTTTTATAACGTAACATTTTTTAAACTTTACTCACTTAATTAACCAAATGAAAAAGAGTGAAATATTGGACACTTCATACATTCAACAGCAACTATTCATATAGCAGAAGGTCTGATCGTTTTGGAGATCTTTAGTGACAATTACATATCTGTAATGGAAACTAATGTGTTTTAGTATATATTGCATAATGCATAAGGATGTAATGTATATGTGAATACAAGGCGAAGCGAAGTCATGATGGCGCAATCAAGAAGTCAATTTCTGTGACCATCCTTGTCGTCTGTATTACACAAAAATAAACAACATTACATGCTGTCAGAAAATGAAATGAAACAAACTCTCAATGACACAACTTCAGCCACCATTCAACTTGTGTCTCCAAGGAAATCCGGCCGAAACTGGAAGATTTGGATACAAAAATCTGACCACTTCATGATCACAATAGATATTGCTAAAAAGTCAGGGAAAAGGTTAGAGAAGTCAGAGAAACTCAAGATAAAAAAAGACATTGAAACTGTATACTGGTGCAGAATGCAACTTTCTGTCATTAAAGACATTCAACTCATTGGCCATAAATTTAAAATTTAATAAATCTACCTGCAAGTTGCTGACGACTCTGCAGCCAGCCCTAATGGCACCGGCGGAGGTGCGTCAGGCAGAAATGCTTTGCAGGTATTCGTACTTGTGCTTACAACTAGTTCATCTGGATTACCATTGACTACTGCGAACAGTGCAGTTGACTACCAGGAAAGTCTGGTGGGCTGCCAGGGAAGACTGGCTGGCAGCAGGAAAGACTGCACCAGGGGTGGCGGGGCTAGTTACCCTACCCACACGTCTGTGGAGCAATAAGCTTCAACGACACCCTAAAGTAACTACAAGCAAAATAAAGAGGAAACAGCCTGGCAGTCCACCGAGAGGCGGAATGGAAGATGGACCAAATAGGACGGATAACACGGTATTGATTGGCACGACAACGACGAATGAGTAGAGCAGTGGTTCTCAACCTTTTTTGGGCCAGCGCCCCCTATCCAAACATCCCTGAAGTGTCATCAGAGGTTGTGTCAACTAGACTCTTCCATGTGAAGGCCTCATCGACACGACAGCCATCGGCACTGATCCTCAACAAACCCGTCTCCATACCGGCGTGATGACTCTGATCTTCAACCAGATGGAACTGGATAATATTCTGAATGTTCCGATCCAATCTGACTTCTGACCTGTAATGCTTCCTGAATCATAATCATACACTGTTTGTTCGCTGGCCAGAGGAGAACTGAGTGACTGAGTTTCTCCACAGCGGCTATATATATAAATGAACTAAATTAATAACTTTTTTATAACAGAAATGAACCATCACTGAACTTACTTAAGCTGGACTACGACGCTATCTTCTTCTAGATCTATAGTAGCCGTCGCCATCTTGGCAGCGCGTCACTCCCGGATAAACAAAATGTGCAGCGAGGCGGATTAGCTGAGGTGACGTGACGCTAACAGACAGCAGACAAACGGCTAAAAGTGACATCAGCGAATAATCCACATGTCACTCAAGTGGCCACGCCCTTAATTATGCAGAACTTTAAGGCTTAATATAATTTAAACAGATGAGTTATAAAAAAATGCACCCCTCTCACAGTCGTCATGAAGAGCAACATTAGCTTTATAGATCAAAACCACTTTTTGTACCAGGATGTAAATATATTTTTTTCTGCTGTAAAGTTGGGTATTTTAACATGGATTGACTCTCTTTTGGAGCCAGTGGCCAGTCGATGCATTGCAGTTTAAGTCACTTCCGTGTTGGATTCAAGAGAGAGACCAGAAGGTTGCCGCTTGGTTTTTACAGTCCTTGCCGCAGATGCATCTCAAAGTCGTAGTCTGAATCCCATTTGCATTCGTCGTCACTGGGTAATGTGGGTTCTTCCTCTCGAAAGATGCCGTTTGGGATGCCAGCTCTCATTGCCCCAAATGCCGTATTTCCGTGCTGTCGACTGTCTCTCCAGTAGTCACAGATCTAGTCTCTGTAAAATATTATTGAACAAAAATTATTTTCCAGAAAAAAAGTCACATTCCAAGCCTTCTGTCTCTTCTGACCACAAAGGTACCAAGATTGACCCAAAAATGAAGAGGCTCGGAGGATTAAGCATAAGAGCTGAGGCCTGTCCACAGGAGCTGGACCTCTGATGATAACCTCTCGTGAGGCTCTTCTGGTCACTTAGGGTTTGAATAGGCTGTCTGTGTATCCTGCTTTTTTGTTTGCTTGCTCAAATTCAATCCCTGATTAACTGAGATTGTACCTCATTTTTTGGCGTCATTAAGTATCGCCTGACACTGCATTCATCTGACTAAAAAATGCACATACTTTCATAAAAATGATAGGCTCTGTGGAGAACTTAGTCAATCACAATGCTGAGAGGTATTAAAGTTTTGTATAATGACTGATTAACTGTTATTATAAGATTTTCATGTAAACAGTACACTGTAAAAAATGATCGTAATTTTAACGGTAAAAGACTGTAAAAATGCTACAGTGAAAAACTGTTAATTGGTTAACAGAAAGTTTCCGTACTATATACGGTAAATAACTGTGATAGATCTAACGGTACATTTAATGTAATTTTACTGTAACATACCGTTAAATTTACAGTTTTTGAAAGTGAAAAAACAACTCATTGTATAATTTACAGTGAAAAACCGTAAATTGGCATTCCCACAATTCCCTGTGACACTTCACATTTAATGTATTTTTGTTGAAATAACTATGTTTCTTCATAGTTTTCTTGGTTTTTTTCTAATCAGTTATGTACATTAGGGGTTTATGTTACATTTAATGTTGTTAAATTAATGTTTATTGCATTTTTAAAATTTCATGTGTTACCATGATTGTGTTTAATGTTTGTGTGAATGACACTGTGCAGCTTCTATATATATTAGTATTAACTTTCTTATGGAAGAACTGCTTGTGTTGAGCTTTGATTGATCATGTGACTCTCATCACTGCTGTGATTGGTGATTATCAGTGTACAAAACAGATATTAATACTTCAATAGGACGGTAAATTAACATTATATCATATTACTGAAATCCAATGTTAAATATACAGTTTTTTTCCGTAAAAACAACTGGAAGAAATTACCATTTTTTTTACAGTATTTTCCCGTTTTTTAACAGAAATTTTCTGGCGCCCCTGCTGCCAGAAAATTGCCGTTTTTTTACGTTTTTTTTTTTTACATTGTATGAAAAACAAAATTCATGAAACAAAAATGTCATGTCTTTTCCTTGGTGTAAATGTCAGATACACAGATCATAACATAACATTCATAACAGAGATACACAACATCTTTACAGATTATGAAAAGTAAATATTTTTCTTATACAATCTGAAAGTATGTGTGTGTATTTAATGTTAATATTGGATGTTAGATAGCCTACATAAGCTATAAGAACAAACTTTATTATAGCCAAAGGATCAGCTAATAAGGGTTTGTATTATTATTATTATTATTATTATTATTATTATAGGCCTAATTCTTCTTCTGATTATTTATTTATTTATTTATTTATTTATTTATTTATTTATTTATTTATTTATTTATTTATTTATTTATTTTGCAGTTGTTATATATGCAACACTCTAAAATAGTTTAAGCCTTTTTTTAAGATTTACCATCTAAAATTCCATCAAATTCAATAGAATGGGCTAATCCTTACACATTTTAATTTAATAATTGATTAACGATTGTTCACTTATTCAATTAAAACGTGTAAGGATTATTCAATGTAATTTGGTGGAATTTTACTAATAATTGAAATGCGTAAATCTTAAAAAGAAAAGGCTTAATGTTTTTGAGTGCACTTTGATCCCTGCATGCCGTGGACGAGCACGTACAGCGTCACATGCTGTTATGACCAGTGGCGTCCAGAAGATGGCAGTGTTGCGACAGTAACCGTGCCGGAGCTTCATAAGGAAAACACACAACACCACAACATTCACAAAGAGTTATGCGCATTAAGCAGTGTGAACATTTTAGATAATTTTTATAAAAAAATATATAATTTACAATATTATGCAGAAATATCCTTACCTAAATGCAAATCATATTGGAATTCTCTGTAGGCTATAATCATCGGAAAGAGGTCTGGAGTTTACCCAGTGCTGTCTCAACAATAAAGTCACATATAAAGTTTAATTTACCACCCAGTGAGACAAGACATCTTAAGATTTTTACAGACATGTATCTTTTGCAGAATCCATGAAACATTTATTCTATGAATGTGTATTTATCCAATCACGAGTTAAAGATTCAGATATCTAGTAAAGATATGTTTATTGTATAAGAATAAGAGTTTGGAGGAAAATGTAGTGATTAATAATGTATGGAAAATATCATATACAAAAATGGGCAAAGAATATCTGCATGCATGATACATACATTGTTATTTTCTACCAAATTCTTTTAGATTGAGTCAAATCTATAATTCAGTTGAATGGATTTTGTGTCAATGCATGAATGTTACAAACTTTATATGATTTACTCTGGGTATAAATGATCGGCTCATAAGCACCTGTTTATGATTTCAGCGCTGACTGCAGATGATCCTGTAGGTGTTGTGTTGTGTTGTGTTGTGTTGTGTTGTGTCGTGTCGTCTCGTGTCGTGTCGTGTTGTGTTGTGTCATGTATTGTTGTTGTGTTGTGTTGTGTCGTGTCGTCTCGTGTCGTGTCGTGTTGTGTTGTGTCATGTATTGTTGTTGTGTTGTGTCGTGTCGTCTCGTGTCGTGTCGTGTTGTGTCATGTATTGTTGTTGTGTTGTGTCGTGTCGTCTCGTGTCGTGTCGTGTTGTGTCATGTATTGTTGTTGTGTTGTGTCGTGTCGTCTCGTGTCGTGTTGTGTTGTGTCATGTATTGTTGTTGTGTTGTGTCGTGTCGTCTTGTGTCGTGTCGTGTTGTTGGTAGTTGTCTCTTTGACTTTGATACTCTGGGCTGAAAGGATCTTGCAGATTTGACGGTGTAAACATGAGTTAGTCTTCATCTGAGGGTTCCCGAGCGTCTGCTCATGTGTTTCTGACCTCACTGTTTATACTGCAATAGACCAGAAGAGAACAAGTCTCTGAGTAATAAGCAGTTTACTAAATACAACTACCATCTAACATGCACAAAGACACAAATAATGCAAGAATAACAGACAGACACTCATTTGATTTCTTTTGAGTGTTTGAATATCTTGTGTGTTTTCTGTGTGAATGTCGTTAAAAGAGTTTTACACTTCATTTGGAAAAGACGTCCACTTATGTGGTTCAGTCTAAGAAACCAGTGACTTTTAAGTAGATTACTTACAAACTGCAGTCTGTTACTAATTACTAATTAACATTGAAGTTCGTAACCTATTGTATTAAATTAAACATGTATTCTGAATACTTTTTGATTACTTTTGACCTAACTCATTTAACACATAGATTTGAAAAAGATTATTTTGTACCATGTTGCAACGAAAATAAAGTTGTTGTTTTTTTGTTTGTTTGTTTGTTATAAACAGCATGAAAGGCATCAAACATCATATGATGCCAGGGTTTCACTAAATGGAGTAATGAAGAAACTGTAGGGCTTTCATGAGTTAATGAAAAGCTAATAATTGAAGCAAAAAATGTAAAATTAAAAT
Source organism: Vimba vimba (assembly GCA_022828995.1). NCBI lineage: Eukaryota > Metazoa > Chordata > Actinopteri > Cypriniformes > Leuciscidae > Vimba > Vimba vimba. The sequence continues at coordinate 37,050,778 of CM040829.1, read as the reverse complement.
AAATTATTTGAAGAAGAAAAAAATATGTGGACACTAAAAAAAGATTAAATATGTTATTTGTTTACATCGATGTCAATGTGACAGTTAACCAACATCAGAGAGCCGTGAACGTGTATGTGTGATGTGAAATTATTGAAATATTAATCCAGCCATTAACCCGGATTATTTTATCATTTTAGCTGTAACAATATGGAAAAGAGAACAGATACTGCACTTGTGTTCCACTATTTCATGAAAATGAGTACTTTAATGAAAGTTTTAATGAAAACTTCTTTACTAGGATTAAGGATTAAACTTGTTTTACTCCAGCAATAATCTGACACAGGTCTTCTTTAAAATGAAACCAAACTCAAGTCTGTTCTCCATGCTTCACATTTCTGTTGTGTTGTACAGACATTTTTATCCACTATAGACATATGTGTAACGTTTTTTAATTGGCGCACAAGGGTTAAACAATGCAGGACCAGAAACTAACTGAAACAGGGCTTAAATACAGAGATAAACTATACACACACCTGAACTGAGGAACATAATCAGTTATAGAAACAAACAGGGAGCGAATGAAAGAGAACTGAACCAATCAAACACATGGGAAAACTAAAAGAGCAAACAGAAGTGAACACAACGAAATCAACTCACAATATCAAGATGCATGTCAAATATTGATCTATAAGTCTGCATTCAATGCCGGCAGATCACAACAATATCTTTATTAATCGTCCTTTAATGGGAGATTATGCACCAGAGCAAAGCCTCTTTAACAGTTCACCATCAGAATTACCAGATGTAAAGGATAACATTTGAGAACTAATTGCTAACTATTGGAAATCAGCCACAATTTAAAATTCATTTTGTAGGAAGCATTAAAATCTCCTCCTAGAATAATACAAAAAAAATCATTCGGGGATGAATTGGGAGCTACTTATTTTCAGTTTATTTAAAAAGAGTTGGAGCAATCTTAGTAAAAAAAAAAAAGAAAGAAAGAAAAAAAAAAGAAGAGTTCTTGAAGAGACCCTGATCATGAGATGATCTCAAACCCAAATGTCTTGGAGGGAAAAAATCTGAAATTGCAGATTTGCATTTTGCACTATAAACTGCATATTTCCTCAAGCTTGAAAAGCAGAATCGCACCATCTCAACAATTGAGCAACTATATGCTGATGGCAAAACTGTAAAAGACCCAAAAGAAAATCTCAAACTTCAGTGTCAGCTTTTAGAAAAATCTTTATCGTTGAGAGCAGATAAAAACTTGTTTTTTGAGTTTCGTGAGTTGTGAAAGTTACCTCTGGAGATGATAGGGTTATTTATGATGACGTACAAATCGCAATCAAGAGCTTGATCAACAATAAATCCCAGGATTTGCATTATCTGCTGATGAACGTATTCATTTATTTGCTTTTAGTGTTGATAAAGAAGATTTACCTCCTACATTGATGCAGGGAATCATCCCAAATAATTCCTAAACCACAGAAAGATATTACCAGTTTGGACCATCGGTGACCCATCACACTCCTAACAACACTTATAACATGTCTGCTGACTTAAAGTGTGTTTGGAGAGCATTATAGATTAGACACTATAGATTAGTTTTAGATGTATTTGACTATAGTGATTTTGTGGAACATAATATTTTTATTCTCTACCTTGATTTTATCTTTTATAATTAAAGCATAAGCTCTCTGTTCCTCCTAATTCTAATATGGTAATTCTGGATTGTACTTCTAGTCACATGGCATTAGACAATAGTGTCCAATATCCACGTATTTGTTTTCATCTTATATTTCTAATAGTGATTTCAGTGCTATCTCTATTGCTTATAAATCGGATAAAGAACTTTATTAATAAGCCCTCTTCTATATCTGATCCCTGGTGTTATTTTTTCCAAACTAGGATTCTTATGTAATTATGAGATCATTAAAATCCCTTTTCCATAAATCTTCTTAGCTTGGCCCCTCATTTCTGCACATAATTTTACGCCTCACTCATATTTAATTTGGGATAATAAGGACTTACTGTATAAACACAAATCTGTTTTCTTTGATAGTTGGTTTAAAAATCTCAACTTTTCAATCAAAATGGTTCGTGTTGTAATTATTCTGAATTCTTAAAGCAAATAATTCCTGTTAAACGAGTTTGTAATTGTGAGTGATGCAGGTTCAAGAAGACTTCTAATGCTTTTGAAAGGGTTTTCTTTTGCATCTGTCTCTGTGTTTTTGGTTAAATGCTTGAAATAAGGTCTGTGGTGAACACAAACTCGAGATATTTTCACTTTTTATTCTATGGTATAAAATACATACACTACTGGTCAAAAGTTTTAGATTTTTTTTTTGTATTTTTAATCAAATAAATGCAGCCTTGGTGAACAGAAGAGACTTATTTTAAAAACATTAAAAATCTTACCGATCTAAAACTTTTGACCGGTAGTGTATTTGTGTGTAATAAAATTGAGAGCAGGATCTAATCGCCAGCAAGTTTATTTACAATGACCTCAAGAACTAAGAATATGAACAGAACAACCATAAGCATGATGAGAACTGACAGAAGAGCTGAAATACACTGAACAAACCAGTCAACTAAATGAACATCAGGTGCAATCGATAATCAAACAATGAGAAACCTAAAAGACTAACTAGAAGCGGGAAAAGGAACAAAGAAAACAGAAAACAGAGCAAAAACCGAATCAAACACGGATAAAACGGGACATAACCCTGAAAAAACTTGTGATTTTTTAAGCTTTTACTTGTAACAATGTAACAAGTGTCTGAATGAAACTACAGATGTTGTCATGAAACGTCATCAGAGGTAAACTCATCTCACTCGTCGCTTTCAAAGCCTCGTTGTGTCTGTAATCGCGCTCTTGCAAACTATTATAACTCCAACTATCAGGGAAAATGTTTTTTAAGCAAAGACTGAGAGAGCTTAGTGACGGTGACGTTTGTGGTGTAGTTCGTTTAAAGCTCTTCACTTCTGCCGATTGTATTTACGCGTCATAAAACATAAAAGTTCTGTTCATTTGTGAAGATCATCAAGTGTATGAATCATATACTTTTGTTAGTCACAGACCTTATTTTCAGCATTAATGCAAAAGTCAGTTAAAAATCCTATTCGTTTTTTGTTGGAGAGAAGAAGATTGATGTGAACTTCAGGCTGGCCAACAGAAATACTTCATCAACTGCAACACTTTATGAGCAATTGTGGCAGTTTGAAGGTTTTGAGTTCTGTTTTTGAATCTTTTTCAGTGTTTTCAGTTTCTGTGATCTTGTTTCCCCCTGTCATTGTGATTTTGGTTTAGTCCTGTTAGTTTTTCCCTGTCTGTTTGATTAGAAATTCCCATCACCTGTGTTCTGTTAATTATCCCATTAGTCCCAGTTCATTTAAGCCCTGTGTTTTCCCTCAGTGTTTGTTGGTCGTCGTCATTTCATGGTTGTGTGTTTTGAAGTCCTGGAGTTTCTTTTCCCTTGTTCCTGTATGTTCATAGAAGTTAAGTTTGTAAATAAATTACCTAAACCGCAGTTCCTGTGTCTTCGTCCTCGGCTCCCTACACAAACCTGACAGCAATGAACAGGATTCCCCTACAAACCATCTGATGGATTAATTCAGATATCAGAGTTCATTTTTTTTCTGATAAATGGTTTAATACTTTTGTTGCTGATCTATTCGACTCCAATGTTGATATTTTATTATATGAAAGTTTTATGATTATATACCAATATCCTGTCCCATTTAAAGGACTAATTCTGCGATAAATGCTAAATGCTAACGTTTTTGATGAAAGCCTCCTCCACCCCTGAGTCATACTCGAAACGACGATCTCAGTGATGTTTGGGAGGTGTTTTGCTTTGAAGTAAAGAATGCAATAATGCATTTATTCCTCAAATTTCTCAGTCTTGGGGTCTATAGATAACATTCTGTGGAGAAAACATGGTTATTACCATACAAATATTGCATGCACAATAAAATTCAAGAAGTGCATTTTAAAATTCTGCACAAAATCTACCCTTGCAATGCACGTTTATCCAAATACTGCAATATAATTGATATATGCACATTCTGAAAAATGAAATTGGAGACATTTGTCTTTTTTTCACTTTCCTCGAATTATTTGAGTTTCTATTGTATTTCTAAAGTTAATAATAACTTTTGCATTAAGGATATTAGTTGTTTCATATTTTCAAAACCAAAACAAGTCATTAGAATCTACTGTTAACTTTCTTATTCTTGTGGCAAAATCATATTTTCACAAACAAAGGTTTTTTAAAAGAAATGCCTACTTTTATAGAGCTCTTATGGGAAGTACAGTAGAACATTTAATCAAATCATTAAGAATAATTAATTATAAAGAATGCATTTCTGTTTTGAAGAGATATGACGAGATCTTTCAAGTATCATAAATGTTATAGTTTTCTTTCTTGTCAAGCATTTTCAAGCATATATCAAATAGTTACACTTATTCTAGCACAATAGGGGGGTGCTAGAATAAGTGTAACTATTTGATATATGCTTGAAAATGTTCAAGATCCTGTAAAAAATTTACTGTGTGCACTATTGTCATTTTTCTTGCAATGGAAACAGAAACTGCACCAGACTACAAACTAAATGATTACAAAACAAGAGCAAAGACAGGCAATATGTGATTGTTACAGTGTGATCGTTCATTGTTTTAAAAGGAGAGGAGAGTGAACAACATCATAACATCATCTTTTTAATAAGACATAATGTCACCAAAAACAAAAGAGAAAACATACAGTTACTATTTTTGTGTTTTCTATTACAATTAATGTAATAAAGCTGTTACATCAGCCACATATCATCTCAGAAACAGTGTTGGCATCAAGCATGATGTAGTCAGTTTGGGGTTTCACAACAGCAGAAAGCAATGCGGCGCACACCTCCGCAAACTTCAGATCTGGTGTGAATAACACGAGAAACTTCCACATCCAGTCCACCTCTTTATCTAAAGTGTCAGATAATGCTTTTCCACTACATTACACAAGTTGTTGACATTACAAGGAGAGAAACAACTGCTTGCTTCCTGCCTTCAGTTCAGTTCTTAAAAAGGTATCAGAAATGTCAAGCGTTTGTGGTTAGTCTTTAAATGAAGTGAATCACCGCACACTTCAGCGTCTTTGTTCTGTTGTCTTTTGTTTTGCTTGTAGCGAGAAAGATGATTATCAAACCCGAGCGAACCTGAAGACGCGAGAGAGATGTGTGACGATAGGGGCTCTTTCTCTGTGCTGTTGACAAACTCTTACAAAATACTTGAGAGCAAAACAGATGATATGTTTGGCAAGCATCTCTAGTGAAGAGTCAAAATGCATGCTTTTACTTAACCATGACCATATTATTGTGTATGCATGTTTTTGTGTTGCTCTAGGCCCGTGTGGAGCTCATCTGTGAGATTGCTCAAGAGTCGTACACGCACAGCACACACTCTGGCAGGAAACGTTCAATGCCAGGTAAATGCCTGCATGTGTGTGGAGGTCTTCAACACCCACTCAACTCTCACCCGCGTCAACATTTTCCACTCACTCCCCGTCAGCACGTTCTGCGCACAGATTAGCACAACCAACGAATGAATCTAGGGCAGAAGTGCTGGTCAAAAATAGCTCATCTTTTCCACCACATGCATAAATTATGAAACATTTCTTTATGTACTGGTAGAGGATATATATTGTTTAATTGCTAAGTAACACAAGTACTATGCGATTGATGTTTGATGCTATCTTTTTGGAAAGTGTAGTCTATAACTTGAAGGTCCCGGACTTTGACTGTACACTGTAAAAAAAAAAATCTTAATTTTAATGGTAATTTTTTTTTAAAAAAGCAATGGAGAATACATGTTAATTGCTTAACAATATGTACCCTTACTATATACAGTGAAAAACTGTAATAGCTGTCACGGGACATTTCATGTAATTTTACAGTAAAATACTGTTAAATGTACGGATTTTGGAAGTACACTGTAAAAAAAAAAAACCTTACCGTTGCATTTACCGTACCTTACTGTAAATATACGGTAGCAATTTTTATGTTTTACATCATTATACTAAAATTTATGGTAATAAAGTGGCAGCTGTGGTTGACAGTACTTTACAGTAAAAAAATACGGTATAAATATTTATGTTTTACAGCATTGAACTAAAGTTTTCGGTAAAAAAAAAACTGGCAGCCAGTTGCAAGCGATTTACCGTAAAAAAAATGGTAGTAATATTTTAGGTTTACGACAGTGATCTAAGGATTACAGTAAAAAACTGGCAGCTGTGGTTGCCAGTACTTTACCGTAAAAAATATGGTAGAAATATTTTAGTTTTTACGGCACTGAACTAAAGTTTACGGTATTAAAAAAAACTGCCTGTAATTTAAAAATATTGTATTACAAACCAATTTGTCATAAAAGTTAGGTTTAGACGTTGATGTTTTATTGAAAATAATAACGATTGAAGTCACCATTATGGCGATCGGTGTTTGCTTTAGTTGGGCTCTTGACCCTTGACTTTCTAACTCTAGATTTTGTCTGACTGCTTTAACTGTGTGTTTGTAAAACACATTCATTATGGCATGAAAATCAGAGAGAAAATGTGATCAGGTGTTGTTGGCTATTTATTGATGATGACATAATCGTCATATTGTGTCCTGATTCACTGATCTCATAAAGAGTCTTATCTTTCATTGTATGAGGAATGTTTAATACTAATATATTTCACGTTTTTGAGTATAATAACTCTGTGACCCTACCGCATGCGAACCAGCAGTGACCAACAGATCATCTGAAAAACTTTAAAAACACATGGTGTACAAAAAAAAGGTTTTGAACTACTGTACGGTTTAGACCAACACAGACTTCAAGAATCAGCGTATGAATCTCAACAACGGTGACAATCAACAAAATAATCAGATAAAACTCTGAACATCACAAAACAAGCTACTAAAAAGTTGCAACAAAAACAAAAGCAGATAATAATAATAAAAGAAAATACTAAGGCAATTCAGCATAATTTATTCATGCTGCAATGCATGCTGGGAGATATTGATGAGTTTTTATTGATGGCTCCCATCATGCACTGCACTTTTATCATCACCGTTGTTGAAATTCATGCGCTGAATCTTGATGTCTGTGTGTGCCTGAGAGATACAGTAGTTCAAAACTTTATTGTGAACAATGTTTTTAAAATTCTTCAGATTATCACAACACTGATGGATCACATGCTGTAGAATCATAGGGCTACTACAATCAATAATGTAAAATTAATGACCCATATAATCAAAGATAAGACACTATATGAGCTCAGTGAATCAATGTCATCATCAAAACATAACCAACGTCACATGATTCATTTTCTCTCTGATTTTCTTGCCATAACCAATGTGTCTTATAAACACAGTTACAGCAGCCAGAGATAATCTAATGTTAGGAAACCAAGGGTCAAGAGAGCAACTAAAGCAAACACTGATCACCATAATGATGACTTCAGATGAAACAATAAATCATTAACATCTAAACCTCTGTTAATTCTCAAACAGAACTGTATATGTATGACAGAAATAAAGTATATCTGGTTAGTAATAAGTGAAGCTGGTAATGCTGTTTGTGGAGTTGTTTAATCCTCCTCTGCTGAGATCTTGAGAGATTTGATGTTTTTCATCTTCAGTTCATCTAAGGCTGTGGCTGAAGTCAGTTGTAGTTCTTGTGTTTCTGCTCGTCTCTTCTCTTTTTTCTATTCTTGTTGTTTCTTTAAATTGACATTCCCAGAATTCCATGCGTGACAATTCACATTTGATGTTATTTAATTTAAACAATTATGTTTCTTCTTAGTTTGTGTTATCAGTTATGTACATTTTGGGTTTATATTACATCATATATTGTTTAATGAATGTTTATGGCATTATTTAGAGTCGTGTGTGTGTCACCATGATGGTGTTTTGTATTTGTGTGTATGACACTGTGAACCTTCTTTATATTAACATGTGCCTCGCCCTGAGCTTGTGGAAAACTAATGAACTAGTGAACTTTTGAATCATCATGTGGTTTTCCTTTTTACCGTCTGTATTGTTATGGTGGTTATCAATATATTGCAAAGGTATAAAGCAGATTTTAATTCTTTAGTTAAATTGAATGATAGTGTTTATCGGTTAATGAAATATAAGGTTTGTCCCGTAAAAACTAAAAGGTTACTGCTGTATTTTTTATGGTAAAGTACTGGGAACCACAGCTGATGTTTTTTTACCACACATTTAAGTCCTGCTGATGTTTATTTATTTATTTATTTTTGCCGTAAATTTAAGTCCAAAGTAAGGTTGCTACCATATTTTTTACGGTAAAATACTGGCAACCAAGCTGACGTTTTTTTACCATAAATTTCACCGTTTTTTTTTTTACATTGTGTTTTTTTGCACGTAAATTTAAGTCCCATAAAACATAAAAGGTTTTCACCATATTTTGTATGGTAAAATACTGGCAACTACAGCTGCCGGTTTCTTACCGTAAATTTCACAGTGTACACTTTTTCGTCCAGTTCATTTCAAACGGTCTTGCTGTGTGACAAATGACAAACGACTAATGTGCAAATACTCCATGCAGTCTCACTATTAATAGAAGCTCATAAAAGCTGCATTAATAATAGGCCTTATAATGATTCTGCCAATGGACTGGAAAAAAATGGGTGTAGGATTTACTTGGGGAAAAAAGCTGAAATTTTCACTTAAAATTGCTACCAAGACAGCAAGTGTCGGCCCAGATCCGGCCCACATCTGGGCCGTGTGGAATCCATGTGTGGGACGGATGTGGGCCGGAACTGGGCCAACACTATGTTGCTGTCTGTAAACCTCACAAATAATTGCAAAGAAACAGCAATGAATAACTGTAGAACGTGTTTGATAAATTGTCAAAGTTGTAAACAAAGCAAAGATTATTATTATTAAAAATTCATCCTTAGTTCGGCGTGTTACTTGCCGCTTCTTTGTGATAATGTAAAATTTGCTAGCAATTTCTGAGTGAAAATTGTTTCCTAGTTTTTTGTTCTCAAGTAAATCCTACACTTTGGAATGCTCTTATGGAAAGAATGGATGAATGCTAAATCATACCTTTGGACCCCAAGCCCTTAATCAACCAGTATATATTAAATAAATGGCACCCAGACCTGGAAGAATGCCAAAATTAGCTAAATAATTGAAACGTAAGAAAATGTAAAAGTGGGGAAAATATGCTTCTACCCTTTTAAATCCAAACATGAACACACTTTTAAAAGTGGTAACCTATTGCTACCTTAAAGACTTATTTAAGTGTAAGCATATGCATTTATTGAGGGGTGAAGAATCCCCAACATTTTCGCAGAATCACAATTTTTAATGTATGGAAAAAAATACTATGGAAGTCAATTGGGTCCATCAACTGTTTGGTTACAGGCATTCTTCAAAATATCATCTTTTGTGTTCAACATAAGAAAGAAACTCATACAGGTTTGGAACAAAAAAATATTCATGCCTTAAAATGGCTTTAATGTAACTCTACATCCTTGCTTCATTTAGTTTTCACAAATGAGCCCCGCCTCCACTCACTCACTGTAACGGTCACCAGCTGGAGTGCCCTTGAGAGCCACCAGAGGGCACTCCACACCAGACTATTGTCACTCCCTCACAAACTATATTTCCCATAACTCACTGATCATGACTGATTGCATTCACCTGTGTCTCATTACCCTGTTAGTCCCAGCCTATTTACACCCTGTTCACCCATTCACTCACTGCAAAGTTTTGTATGTTGTTGCGCTGCATTTCTGAGTGTTTTCCCTGGTTTCATGTTTCTTGGTTTTTGGATTTTTTGCCTGTTCCGTGGATTACTCTTTTGCCTCTGACCCCTATCTATTTTGTTTGTTTGTTTGTTTGTTTGTTTGTTTGTTTGTTTGTTTGTTTGTTTGTTTGTTTGTTTGTTTGTTTTGTTTGTTTGTTTGAATGGCCTACCTGTGTTTTGACCTATTGGCCTGTATATTGGATTACGTGTCTGGATTGCCCCTTAATTAAAGCTGCATTTGGATCTCAACCTTCGTTTCTCGGAGCAGTTCGTAACACTCACACAGGGTCGTCTACAAGTTGATGTATCAGAATGGTAATGCTTTTTATGTATCGCTCTCTACAACGTCGGACACATAACGGTACTTAATATGATTAGCTTTTGGCTTGACTATGTTATCAAACAGCTAATAATGTGTTGCTAATGTTACACAAACCATGTTCCTGTTCTCATCTCAGAGTCAGAAAGCTGCCTTCCAACAATCAACATCCTCAGAAACACTTTGAACAACTCGAAACGTCAGTGGAGGAAGGCATATAGTCATACACCCACTATATTGTTAAATCTACCCGATTATTCATATCAACAGAAAAATATAGGCCTACCGGGATAACCTGGCTTCTCTTGAGACTCCCCTGTTAATGAAATGCTAAAGCACGATCACACGTTGATCTGATTGGTTACAAGGTAGTTTGTGACGTCAGAAACACCATTCTGATTTGAATTATAGAAATTGATAATGTGCTATTTGTACTGAATGCCAGGTAAAAGAGATGTGTTTTTTAGAGATTTAAACTGACAGAGTGTGTCTGCTTCCCGGACAATGTTTTTTCAGAGTTTTGGTGCTAAATAGCAAAAGGATTGTGATGGATTTTAATTAATCAACTATAATTAATCAACTAACATTTGTTTTTCTTGCAGGAACAACATTCATATGCTTTTAATGTTTACAATCTCTTTGGGGAAAAGTTGTGACTGACTCTGTGTCTGTGTATAAATACCGAAAGGGGAAATGAAACTAGACAGTCTGTTAGAATCTTGTGATTAACAATGAAGTCATCATTAAAACAGAGTTTGCTTTACCTAGTAACAGAGGGGTTTGCATATGAAGAACCAATCAAATAGTGGGGAAATTATGTAATGCAGCCTGACATTTATGCCATACCTCTATACTATAAAAACTGTTGTATATGTATTTTACGGTGGGATTCTCAATGGAATTTGTCTGAGATCCTCCGGCCTTGCTTCTTGGGAGAGATTCCCTGAGAACTGCTCGGGAAGATCTCCTGGCCGTGATTAAAGCATTTAAAGGACATTTGCAGGTCTGTTTGTCGATTTATTCCTGCGCAGGAAGCTAGTTTAGGAAGTAAGTTAGTTTAGGGGAACAAGTTAGACTAGGTGAGATATCCAAGTGAGGACGTCGCCAGGAGACGAGACCCAGGTACAGAGTTGGGTGTCCATTTGGAGACACCCCAGGGTTTAGGGAAAAAATCCTCTACAGGATCTACCGCCGACAGTCGATTTTGATATTCTAGGTATTATCAACTGGCCGGAATTTTGAGATCGCAATAGACGTGAAGGACTAAAATGCGTTAAGAGCTCGCTCAAGTACTGCGGAGCTAAACCATTTAGTGCTTTGTAAGTAATTGCAAATATTTTAAAATTTATACGATGTTTAATAGGGAGCCAATGCAGTGTGGACAGAACCGGGCTAATATGGTCATACTTCCTGGTTCTGGTAAGAACTCGAGCTGCTGCGTTTTGGACCAGCTGTAGTTTGTTTATTAAGCGTGCAGGGCAACCACCCAGTAGAGCATTACAATAATCTAGCCTTGAGGTCATGAACGCATGGACTAACTGTTCCGCATTTGTCAATGAGAGCATATGACGTAATTTAGATATATTTTTAAGATGGAAGAATGTGGTTTTACAGATACTAGAAACGTGGCTTTCAAATGAAAGATTGGTATCAAAGAGCACACCCAGGTTCCTAACCGACGACGAAGACTTAACAGAGCAGCCATCAAGTGTTAGACAGTATTCTAGGTTATTACGTGTGGACGTTTTTGGTCCAATCATTAGAAATAAGTTGTAGGAAATTACTATAATTTTTTATATCAGCTATCCATTCCGTTAATTTTGTGAATTAGTACGTTTCGTCGGAGCGGAAACAAATATAGAGTTAAGTATCATCAGCACAACTGTCACAGAAACTCATTCTTAGTTTCATTATCATGGACATTTAGTTTGTTTTCACCAGTTTTCTGTCTTCCTTTGTTCAGTTTTTACGCCACTTATCAGTTGTCATGGTAATTAATTTAATCAGAACAGGTGTTTATCATTATTTCATTAATTTGGCTTGTACTAAATTAGGCCGGCAGTCTTTTCAGTGTTCAATTGTCCGTTCTCGGTAATGCATGAGTTGAATTTCATCGTCTGTATTTGTTGGATTACCTTATGAGTTTGTTATTAAAGACTTTAACCTAGTTGTCTTCGTCATCGCCTGCTTCTACAACTATGCATGGCAATAACAGTGAAAACTAATGCCATGTTTCCTAATGATATCTCTCAAGGGTAGCATGTACAGGGTGAACAGCAACGGTCCTAATACTGAGCCTTGTGGTACGCCATACTGAACTTGTGATCGATATGACATCTTGTAACAGTCACCAGCTGGAGTGCCCGTGAGAGCCACCAGAGGCCACTCCACATCAGACTATAGTCATTTCCCCACAAACTACATCTCCCATAATTCTCTGGATTATCCTTTCAAAAAAAAAATTGCATTTGGATTCTCAACCTTTGTGTCTCAGAGCAGTTCGTAACACATCTCTTCATTTACTGCTACAAACTGATAACTGATTTAAACCATGCTAATGCAATTCCACTAATGCCAACATCATTTTCGAGTCTATTTAAAAGAATGTTGTGGTCGATAGTGTCAAATGCAGCACTAAGATCGAGTAACA